>PVKU01001865.1:0-264921 GCA_004027475.1 Anoura caudifer | reverse complement strand
CTTTAACTTGACCTTATCTGAGAAGCACTTTATCTTCCCTTCCATTCTAAATGACAGCTTTGCTGGATAGAGCAATCTTGGATGTAGGTCCTTGACTTTCATGACTTGGAATACTTCTTTCCAGCCCCTTCTTGCCTGCAAGGTCTCTTTTGAGAAATCAGCTGACAGTCTGATGGGAACTCCTTTGTAGGTGACTGTCTCCTTATATCTTGCTGCTTCAGCCAAAGCAATCTTGATAAAGATGAACACAACTGGAAGCATCACACACTCTGATTTCAAATTATATTACAAAGCTATCATAACTAGAATAGTATGTTGTCAGCATAAAAACAGACATATAGATCAATGGAACAAATAGAGAGCCTAGAAACAAACCCACACATACATGGTCAATTATTATAAATGAACCAAGGATATACAATGGAACAAGGGCAGATTATAATAAATGGTGCTTGGAAAACTGGGTAGCCACATGCAAAACAATGAAACTGGACCATTATCTTTGATCATAAACAAAAATCAACTCAAAATGCATTAAAGGCTGAAATGCAAGACCTTAAGCTATAAAACTCCTAGAAGAAAACATAGGTGGTAAGCTCCTTGACAAAGGTCTTGACAATGATTTTTTTTGACTTCACACAAAAAGCAGCAAAAGTGAAAATAAACCAGTGCAACTACATTAACTTTAAAGTTTCTCTATAGCAAAGGAAACAATCAACAATATGAAAAAGCAACCTAGTGAATGAGAGAAAGCATTCGCAAGCATGCATCTGGTAAGTGGTTAATATCAATGCATAAAGTATTCATAAAACTCAATAGCAAAAAAAAGCAAACAATCTGATTTTTGAAATGGGCAGAGGATCTGAATAGACATTTTTTCAAAGAAGATATACAGATAGCTGACAGTACATGAAAAGATGCTAAACATCACTAGTCACCACAGAAGTGCAAATCAAAACCATAAGAGATCACCTTGCACCTGTCAGAATGGCTGATATTGAAAAGATAACTGTTGAAGAGGATGAGAAATAAAGGGAAGGCTTGTTCACTGTTGGTGGGAATGTAAACTGGTGCAGCCACTATGAAGACTAGTATCGAGATTACTAAAATAAATAAATAAATAAATAAAAGTAAAACTACCATATAACCCAGCAATTCCATTTCTGAGTATATATCTGAAAATAAAACACTAATTCTAAAAGATCTGTATACCCCTGTGTTTACTGAAGCATTATTTACAATGCCAAAGACATGAAAGTACCAAAGTGTGCACTGATAGATGATTGGATAAAGGAGATATGGTCTATTTATATATCTATCTACAATGGAATATTATGTAGCCATAAAATTGAAATCTTGTCATTTGGGACAACATGGGTTCAACTTGAAGGCTTTATGCTAACTGAAAAAAGTCAGCCAGAAAAAAATAATTTTTACACGATCTCACTAATATTTGGAAAATAAAGGAAAACCAATAAAACAATACAAAACAACAAATAATATCCAAGCTCATGGATATATACTCACAGATACTACTGGTGGTTGCCTGAGGCAGGAGGATGGGGAGTGGACAATATCAGGTAAGGGGGCCAAAAGGTGTAAATTTCCACTTATAAAATGAATATGTTGTGAGGATGTTATGTACAGCATGGTGATTGGTTCCAGACCTCTGCAGTAAAATGAGTATCTCGATAAAGCAACTTGTAATCTTTTTGCTGGTTGCAGGTCAGGGGAAGGGGTATATCTTGCCTTCAATTTGTAAAAAAATGCAATATCTGGGAGGCATAGTGAAAGGAGGTATAAAACTATTTTTATTTGCAGATGACATGATACTGTACATAGCCCCAAAGATTCCACCAAGAAACTACTAGAATTGATAAATGAACTCAGCAAAGTAGCGGACACAAAATTAAAATTCAGAAATCAGTTGCATTTTTATATGCCCATCATGAACTAACAGAAAGGGAAATTAAGAAAAAATCCCATTCACAATTGCTTTAAAAAGAATAAAATATCTAGGAGTAAACCTAACGAAGGATGTAAAAGAGGTTTACTTGGAAAATTATAAGATACTAAAGAAAGAAATTGAAGAAGATACAAATAAATGGAAGCACATACCATGTTCATAAATACCAAGTTTATAGAACAAATTAACATCATTAAAATGTCTGTGCTACCCAAAGCAATCTACAGAGTCAATGTAATTCCTATAAAGATTCCAATGATGTATTTCACAGAACTAGAATAAATATTTCAAAAATTTGTATGGAACCACAAAAAGCCCCACACAGCAACAGTGATCCTGAAAAAGAACAAAGTTGGAGGAATCATGCTACCTAATATCAAACTATACTACAACACCATAGTAATCAAAACAGACTGGTGCTGACATAAGAACAGACACATAGATCAATAGAACAGAATAGAGAGCCCAGAAATAAACCTACAACTTTATAGTCAATTAATATGTGACAGAAGAAGCAAGCTCATACAATGAGCTAAAGACAGTTTATTCAAAAATTGGTGTTTGGAAATTGGACAGATACATGCAGAAAAATGAAACTAGATCACCTTACACCATACAAAGGAATAAATTCAGAATGGAACAAAGACTTAAATGTTAGACCTGAAACCATAAAAATCCTAACATAGGCAGCAAAATTTCAGACATTGCTTGTAGGAATTTTTTTATGAGATATGTCTCCCCAGGCAAGGGAAACAAAAGAAAAAATAAACAAATGGGACTTAATCAAACTAAAAAGTTTTTGTATAGCAAAGGAAATCATAAAATAAAACAACAAACCACAGAATGAGAAAACATATTCACTAATATATCTGATAAGGGGTTAATATCCAAAATTTATAAAGTACTTACAAAACTCAACACCAAGAAAACAACCCAATTAAAAAATGGGCAAAGGAACTGAGTAGACAATTCTCCAAAGAGGACATACAGATGGCCAAGAGACATGAAAAGATACTCAACATCACTAATCATCAGAGAAATGCAAATTAAAACCACAATGAGATACCATCTCACACTTGTCAGAATAGCTATCATCAGTAAATCAAAAAACACATGCTGGTGAGGATGTGGAGAAAGGGGAACCCTTTTGCACTATTGGTGGAAATGCAGACTGGTGTAGTCACTGTAGAAAGCAGTATGGAGATACCTCAAAAAATTAAAATGGATGTGCCTTTTGACCCACCAATTCCACTTCTGGGAATATATCCAAAGGAACCCAAAACACTAATTCAAACGAATGTAAGCACCCCTATGTTTATTGTAATGTTATTTATAATTGCCAAGGTATGGAAGTAGTCCAAGTGTCCATCAATAGTTGAGTGGATGAAACAACTATGGGACATTTACACAATGGAATTCTACTCAGCTGTAAAAAAGAAGAAGAAAAATTTTCCTTTTGCAACAGTATGGATGAACCTGGAGAATATTATGCTAAGTGAAATAAGCCAGTCAGAGAAAGACAAATACCATACGATTTCACTCATTTGTGGAATCTAAGGAACAGATTGAACTAACAAGAAAAACAGAGACAGATTCATAGATGGAGAACAGATAGCAGCTAGTGGGAGCAAGAGGGGTTAGGGAGTATAGGGATTGAGCAGAAAGGATAAAGGACTCATGGATATGGACAACAGGGTGGTGGCTGCTGGGGGTGAGGGGGTTTTAAGAGGACTAAATGGTAATGGAAAAATATAATGAATATTATACATTAAAAAAGAAGAAAGGAGGTCTGCAGCTATGTATGGTGATGATTTTAACTGGATTTGTGATTATTTTGCAAAATACAATTATTGAATCATTACACTGTATACCTGAAACTAATATAATGTTATGTCAACTATATCTCAGTTTAAGAAAAGATAGTATGGATATGATGCCAGCCTGGAAATGTGAATAGGCTTTTCAGGCTCAGCAGTCAGGCCGCAGATGACTTCCAAAAGCTTGAGCCAATCAAGGTGCTTAAGCAGAGGTAGATGAAAGTCGTACAGGCCAGTGTCACACAGACGCAAGAGGGTACCTACAGAGGCCCAAGCTGGGAAGGAAGGCTTGAAAACAATGCAATTATATGGGAACCAACCCAGCACTCAAGTTAGGTCTGAGGAAACTGTAGGAAGCAGACTTTTCAACCAGGTGACTGGAAATAGCTGCTTAAAATCTGGAGGAGATACGCAGATGTATACACTGCTGGGCTGGTAACCCCAGAACAGGAGATAGTTTATCCTTTACCAGTGTTTTAGTCACTTTTCTGAGTGTGGGTTGGAGGCAGAGGGTGACTAAGGAATGGAGGGTTCACTCTGCTTCCAGAGTTAGGCAGAGCTTTGCTGTTTGTGGCAAGGGGTGAATTCCTCACTGAACCATTTCTTCCTTTTTGGCCTCCTGTCCTTAACGAGTATCTTGAATTCCTCCTCTACTCTTTCATCTGATTTTTCTTTGGATTTCTACTGAAAAAAAAAAATGGTGATAATTATTTAAATAATATGACGCTAGTTGTCAAAGGCATATTATTTTTGCACATTATTTTTTCCTTTAATGAGGTAGGAGAGATATTGGGGCAATTTTACATTTAGTTGGCATAAGTGTTCTCAGAAAATTAAAATAAATGCAAAAGATGACATTTTACAAGATTGCTTTCCATTCTTAACAAATGAACAATTCAGTCACTGTTGAATAGCCCAATCTATTTTATTTCTTTGAAAAAATTCCATTGTAAGAGCCAACATCAGCCATGTGCTTCTAAAGCAGAAAGTAATTATCATTACAATTAGCTTTTAGAAAGATACACATCTTCCTTATGGCATTGCTTCTCATCTTCACCTTCCTCTCCAATTTGTATTCATATCATCTGAGTGGCTGTATAAAAAAGATTATTCCTTCTACATCTACTTATATTGCTCTGTAGAGAAACTCTGTAGAGATATTAAAATATAGATAACTGTTGCCTGACTCCATGAAGACATATGTTAGCCAATATGTAAGGTCTCTAGACCTATTGCCAGGGTCTTCTGAGATTCTGAAAGATCTTCGGAAATATAGATGTTATCTTACACAGAGGAAAAATATTCAAAAAGAATTTCTTTTTGAATATTAATAGAAAACACCAGGCATTGAAACTACTTTTCTGAACTCCATTCTTCGCTGATTCTTCATAGTCTTTGTAGGAGGCAGGTACTTTTAACTATAACTGGCTATGCCTTAGTAAGATAGGAGGCAACTGGAGAGGTGGACAGATGAGATGTCTTGCCCTCACTGTAAAGCTATATAGGCAAGAAGGGTCCAGTCAGACATGGCTCTCTAAAATGTGCCAGGAAGATTGATATCCAAAGGGCTGATGTTAATCACTTAACTCTCATAGTCAAACTCTCCAGCATCCACTGAAGACCCCACTAAATGGCACCAAAGGAGAAAACAGAAAAGGTGCAGAAAAGATCTTATATATGTGTATAGCACATAGTCGGATTTTTATAAGACTATTTACTTGGTCATATAGATTCATGTGGGTGATAGTTTCTCAGAATTTGGAAAACAGAGAAGTGAGATTGTTCTCTAAGAATTAAATTCTAAAATCCACACTAAATTTTAAGAGAGATTCAACGTCACCTGGGAGGGACGATTCGGCACCCTGAGCAGAGCAAGATGAAAGAAGATATTAATAAGTCTAAAAGGAATTATTTATCAGAAAATAATTGACTTGGTAAAACTGGATAATCATATACAAAAGAATGAAATGGACCTTAAAATTTACTCAAAATGAATTAAGGACCTAAAAAATAAGAATTAAAATCATAAAACTCTTAGAAGACACAGGGGAAAAGCTCCTTGACATTGATCCTGCCAATGATTTTTTGGTTATGGCACTAAAATTGAAAATTAATATGTGGGAATTCATCAAACTAAAAACTTCTACACAGCAAAGAAAACCATCAACAAAATGAGAAGGTAGTCTACAGAATGGAAGAAAATATTTACAAATTATATATCCAATAAGGGGTTAATGTCAAAATATGTAGAAAAGTCATAATACAACTCAATAGCAAAAATTAAACCAGTTAAACAATGGACAGAGTAACTCAACAGGCATTTTTTTTCAAAGAAGACATGCAAATGGCCAGCAGGCACATGAAAGACGCAGCATCAGTAAGCATCAGGGAAATGTAAGTCGCATCCTCAATGAAGTGTCATCTCACAGTTGTTAGAATCCTGTCCCTGAAAAGGCAAAGGAGAACGAGTCCTGGTGCAGATGTGAAGAGAAGGGAGAGCCCTTGGTGGGGATATAACTTGGTACAAGCACTATGGAAAACAGTATGGAAATTCCTTAAAAAAAGTATAAGTAAAACTACCAAGATCCAGCAATTCTACTTACTTCTGGGAATATAGTCAAATGAATATATGGTATAACCTTCTAGATATAAGACAAATAAATTCTGGGGACCATTAGCATGGTGATGATTATAGTTAATAACATTCTGTCAGATGCTTGAAAGTTGCTAAGAAAGAGGACCTGAACACACATACACAAAAGAAATGGTAATTATTTGACATGTTGGAGGTGCTGGCTAACACTAGGTTGGTAATAATTTTAATAATTTTGCAATACTTAAGTATATGAAATCAACATGTGTACACCTTAAATATACATGTGTCAATTATGTCTCAACAAAGCTGGAAAAAAAGTTTGGTCAAGGTGAAAGTCTTTGTCAAAACCATCAAAAAAAGTAATTTCTACTCTTTAAGACAGTGTTACTTTTTTATTATACCCTGTATATAATTACAACAAAAAAAAGTGCTGAGTCTTTTAAAACCTGGATTTTTTAAAAATAAACAATAACAACAAAAAAAGGCAGATGACATCCATACTAGGGAAACATAAGAATTTATAAAATGAGAATAAATTATTTCAGGTAAAATTTGACATCAAAATCACCATCATGTAAATGAAAACATCATGATTCAGATAGTCAAACATTCAGAGAAAATACTAGCTCCCTGGGGTCACTCGGGGCCGGAAATCTGTGTCCCCAGCAGCCAGAGTGTAAAGACCTCTAATGCAAAGGGATTCAGAAGGGTATGGCCTCAGCAGTGAGGCCAGCCAGATCACCCGCAACTGCATCCCCAGCTGGTCGAACCCCAGCTATCAACGAATCACAACAGTCCTCCAAAGCATCAGTATGATTCCAAGTCACCTAATGGCATCACAGAACAAAACCCAGCATTATTTAAAGGATCACAAAATAGCCAGCATCCAGCAAAAGTCTGGTCTCCTACCTAGAATTACCAGGTGTGCAGTGAAACAGAAATGCCATTCACCCCAGCAGAGAAATCAATCAGCAGACTGAGAAATGACACCAACGGCTGAACTGGCACAGAAGGACTTTAAAACAGCCCTGATAAATAGACTGCCTACGGTCAAACATGGAGAGGAAGCAGAGCATAAGGAGATAATAGGAAGACACACAAATGACCTAAATGGAACTTCTAGAGATGAAAAATACAATAACTAGAATAAAAGCAGACACACAATTCCATTAAAGTCAGGAATTTGTAAAGAGACATACCACCAAACAGTTAAGCAGCAGCACAGAGCAACTAAATTAAGGTCAAGGACTGAGGAGTCACAGTGCTGGGTTCTTTTTCCTGGCTCTGAAATGACAACTGTGGGTCCCTGTTCCAGGTGGTTGCTATGCTGTGCCTCAGTTTCCTTCTCTGTAAAATGAGTGCCGTAATAACCTCTTCCCTGAGGATTGCTGCAAGTATTAAAATAGTTCATAAAGAACAGAAACGTTTACAGGGCATAAATTTGAATGGCTGTAAAAATGTTTATAGACTGAAGTGAAAGACAAATAACCCAGCTATCTTCCCACACACATGCAGGAAAGCAGGCTCCCTTCCAATTTACCTCTGCTTTTGTTCTTGAGTTTTCTTAGCCATAGGGCCTAATCCGGGGCCTGCAGAGAGTTGGCACTTTCTCTGCTCTGCTGGAGCTCAGGAGTGTCAGGAGGTCGAGGGGTGTTAGAAATGTGCTCACTCCTCTCTGCTTCTGGCAGTCTGAAGCCCGTGGGAGGCCAGCCCCTTTGAAAGGTCTAGGATGTGATTTCTCCTCCTGCACCCTCCACTAACACCGCTCAGCAAGCTGGTTTATCATCCTCATACAGTTCTCAGGTAGTTAATCTCTGCATAGAGTCCTTCCCAGAGCACAGCATCCCTCAGAGGTGTGTTTCCCTGTTATTCTGCCTTTGACCTTGACTAATGCTTTGTACACTTTGAAATAATTTCAGGTTAAAGTGGAGCTCCCTCCCCAGTCTATAACCTCAGCAAAATCATGTATACTGTTTGCAAGTGAATTCAGCAGTAAAATAGCTTCCCAACCCTGCTTCTTCAATAGAATAAGTTGGAAGGCAGTTCAAAGGCCAGCCCAGGTGATTCAGACTTGATTATTTGGGGCTGGGTCCCAGGCATTCATATTTGTGAAGAGCTCCCTTGATGATGCAAACATGCAGCCTGCATTGAGATCTGCCACTTTAGGGGAATACCGTGCACTTGGCCATGAGCTGCACCTGAGTGCAGGGGCCTTCTTGGTCCATTCCCACATGATTGTGTTCCAGAAAGGTGAGGGCTTCAGTGACTGGGGGCCACCCCTAGGCTGCAGATTAGAACGTCCTAGAGCACAGGTGGCAAACACAAGGCCTGCAGGGCAAATCTGACCCTCCGCCTTGTTTTATCCAGCCTGGCACCTTGTTTCTATCTGGCAGCAGCACCGAGCTCTCACTTAGCTGTTAAGGAGTAAGTACACTTATACAGTCTTAAAATTACATTCGGTCCTTTGAAGGCAACCATGAGGCTGATGTGCCCCCCCTTCATGGTAAAAACGAGTTTGACACCCCTGTCCTAGAAAGAGTTTAACTATCCTGATGAGCATCTTTTCTCAGAGATTCTCACTTTGTGATAACTTTGGGGTCTGAGCACTAGTAGTTCTGACCATCTCAGGTGGTTCTAACATACTATCATGGGCGGCGGGTGGGGGGGGCGGGGAGAGGGGAGGGGAAAGCTCCTCTTTAAAAGGGTGCAATGGGCAAGAGGGCCGTTGTTTTGTCCCCTGCCAAAGGATGGTAGTTCTCAGACAGTCTCTGGGGCCTGAGGCAGAAGTAGGGTCTGATGTAGGAAAATTTTCCCAATATTTGAAATTTACTCAAGAGGGGCATGTAGATCCAAAGAAAAGGTCTTTTCACACAATGTTAGGGCAGCTTGCATTTTTAAGGATGGAGAAACTATGTGTATTAAGTTTTAAGCCTTAGGAAAATTCTTCTGATTTAGAGGAAACTGTCAACATTTCATTGTAAAATATTAACCTAGGAATTTTCTCTGATGAATTTTTGAAACAAGAAGGGTGACAGGGTGGAATATTATGAGGAAAAGAAGTTGAAGTCGATAGTGTGTGGTGATAATGAGCACTCCTGTGGGAAGGAAGATCTTCACAGGTGACAAATGTGGGTTTCAGCACAAGCCGGTGGTGGTTTCTGATGTGCCAAGAAAGTGACAGGGAAGGATTTTATCATCCAAGATAAAATAGAGTCTTTTCAGGTTTAAGTGACAAAAGAAAAACTAAAGAGAAATTGCATTATGGGAAAAAAAAAAAGATCGAGCAAAGGAGAAATAAATGTTGCGGAGAATCTATGGCAATTTCTGTCTACATGGTAGAGGCTGAAGTCATGGGAGGGCACCCAGAGGAGACACGGGCCTTGGAGACACATGCACACAGTGATTCTCACTGTGCAGAGCACCCAAGCCTTCCCAGGCTGAAGACGGTCAGTGAGGGAGAGAGAAAGAGAGAGAGAGCACATGACAGTCATAGGTCAGGTGTCAAGAGGGGGTCTCTCCATAAACAAGGAGCAAAGCTTCCCATCTTGGCCCATGACTTCCTTCCTTAAGGGTCAGTGCAAGTCTCATAAAGGGAAATGCATTTCACTATGATTTAGAGCTGTTCTTTTCAAGGATATAAGAGGATGGTAAATATATATATTGAGAGGATACTTGTAAGCTGATCAAAAATCATGGATTTAAAAAAAATTCCAACACCAACATGAAATACAATTTAGGAAAATTCACACAACCAAAATGTTGGAACTAAAGGGAATCTGGGAGAACTAGGGAGGGACGCGGGTAAAAGTCACTGAGGTTCCAGTGGGTAGGTAGTTATACAGTGTTCTTGGTTGGAAATAGTTAACGGAAAGAGGAAGAGAAGAGGAGAGGAGAGGAGGAGGAGACAGAAATTGTGGGTGTGAGTGAGATCCAAGGGAATTTTCTGCTGAGCCCTAGAATTCTAAGAGTTGTGTTTGTAGATAATGAGTCATTTCCAGTCCTTCAGTAACAAAATAACTATTTCAGGGAGAATACCAGGTGCCAGGAAACATGCGTGTGGAGCAGAGAGACAGTGGCATGTTGGAAAGAGTTTATGGCACTAAACAGACCCATGAGGAGAGAGGGGTAACACGGCAGAGTAGAGAACAGAGGGTTTATTGACAGTGGTTATGGTGGTGCAGACGGGACCTGGAAGCTCCATGGGCAGACACTGGCCCCCGTGCCCAGTGACTGGCAGCCACCCACAGTGGGTTAGCGGCTGAGTCCCTAATTCTCAACATAAGTACTGTGTCTCCGAACTCCATTTGCTCCGTGATCTTGGACTCATCCTGCGTCCTCTCTGAGTCCAGGTATCTTCCACTAAAAAGCCAGGAGTGATTTAAATTCTTTTTTTTAAAAATGTGTTTGACTATTTATTTATTTAAAAAAATTACTGACTTTGTTGGAGTAACACTGGCTAATAAAATTGCACAGGCTCCAGATGTACAGTTCTATAACACATCATCTGTATATTGTACTGTGTATTCATCACCCAAAGTCAAGTCTCCTTCCATCACCATTTACTATCCTTTTACTGTCTTCTACCTCCTCCTACCCCCCTTTTCCTCTGGTTATCATCACGGTGTTGTCCGTGCCTCAGGGATTTTTTTTTTCCTTAACCCTTTCACCTTTTTCACCTAGCCCTCCAATCCCTCTCCCCTCTAATAGCTGTCTGTCCCTTATAGAAAAATAAATAAATATAAAGATTTAAGAAACAGTACAGGACTAGTGGGAGAGAAAAGAGGACAAAACTAGAATTAATAAATTAAAGACTGATTCTCTGGGAGAAAAAAAGAACAAAGAAGACAAATGCCATGTAACCTAACACAAACAAAAAACCAGAAAGGTACAAATTTGTAAGTTAAAAAGTGAAAAAGAGAAATAATTATTGAAACAAAAAAAACTTTAGAAAAGTCATGAGATTTCTCTATATAAATCCAAATGTATTTTAAAACCTAGATGAGAGAAGAACAATAAAAAGTTACCAAATTTTGCTAGAGTAGAAATAGAATGGTTAAACAAAGATATTTTTACAACAGAAATAATGTTTTAAAAGAAATGCTACTCAAAATAGCACCATATCTACATGCTTTTATGAAGTCTTACCACATTGCAGAAAACTAGATAATCATGTTACTTACATAAATTTTTTAATGTGTTTAATGAGGTATATACCTACCTTGATAAGAATACTACTTAGAAATGTAGATATAAAATTATAAATTAAACATTATCAAGTCAAATCCAGTACCACTTTAAAAATATAGACCAATGAATTTTATTCTGGAGATGCAAGAATAATTCAATAATAGCATATCCATTTTCGTATCTCAGTTCTAAAGCCAGTGACATACCCAGTAATTGAATGAGTGAATATTTGGGTGCATTCCCCCTGCTTACCGCCAGGGATGGCCTCATGGGTAGTGGGCATTCAGTGCAGCCACACAGGTACTCATACTTAAAAGCACACGCACTTGGGTTAATGCTCTGCTGTAGCTGTCTAAAATTCTTAATTTTTCTCACACGTAGGCTTTAATTTGACATAGGCAGATCTGGATTTGGATTCTGGTTGTCACTCATTATCTATCTACTTGTCCTTGGGCAAGTCACTGAACTTCTCTGTACCATGCTCTTGTGCGGTGCTGTGGTGGAGGCAGAAGCTGGTATCAATATATGACATTGCCAAGCAAATAGGAAGTGCTACATACATGGAAATTATTATTGCTGTTGTGTAGCCATTGTTTGACTAGTTTTTCATAAGTCTAGTGTTGGGGTGAGAGAGATGGACAGAGAGGCAACTTGGCTGGAAAGTATCAGAGATTATAAGGAAAAAATGTCTTTAGCTGAGTCTTGATGGCTGAGCCTAGAATTGAGTTTATAAAATGTAAGGTATATAGAAGGGCACCTAACAAATTGTAAATGCCAAATAGGTGATATATTATAATCTGAGGAAATCTAAGTCAGACAAGAGATTTAAAAGGAGCTGTCAAGGGCCAATTCACAGAGGATTAGATTAGTTTGTCATGCTAAAGACCCTGAATGTGATCTTGCAGGAAGCGAAAAGTCACTCAAGTGTTTAAGTATAATTGTGATAGGATCTGACCTGCCTTCTAGAAAATTGCTAAGACAGCACTATAGAGACATGAAGAACTGTGGAATAAAAGTTGACTTCTCGTTACCATTACTTTCCCGACTGGTACACCTGACAAAGACAATCTCAATTTCTTCCATAAGTTATAGGGAGCATTGAGCAGATATGATTCTGTTTAAGGAACTACCTTCCGGCCATAGCATCTGTCACTGGGAGGCATCTGGTGAAGACTCAGCCATAATTCACATCCTAAACACTGCTGACACCCTGCACCCCCAACTGAGAGTCAGGACATGCTCTACATTGCCATCTCTCATGCTATCTTTTTCAAACTAATTGAGGCTTGTAGGGTCACAGCTGGTCCCCTGCTGAGTGCTTCCACGCTTCCTGTCCCATGACACCCAGTAGATGTCCTCACCGTGGGCTGGAGCTGCCAGAGAATCCTTGGCTGAACTCACAGTCATTCGCAGCAGGTGTAATGGCAGCCCATAAACAATGTATATTGCACACCCACTGTGCTTAGAGCACAGAAATAGGGCAACAGAGAACTGCCACAGCAAAGAAAGCAGTGGGAGATGGTGGTGGCTTTTGTGTTGTGTCTGACACCCTGCAATAGAATCAGCTTTTCCACGCCATTACGAATTGCTCAGCACAACTAACAGTGTGACTCACACACTGCCCCTCTGCCAATTTCTAAGGTGTCTGACAGCTAAGGATTTGCCAGGCCTTGGACAGAATATTCTGAGAACACATTATGATTTCTCTTTATGGATCAAAGAAAATGTCCATTTGTCATGCATGATCAATTATCTCTGGATTTCAACTTCATTTATTTACTCAGTTTTCACTAGCAACAACTATTTAAAATGGTGAGAAACAATTTCTTTGAGTACTATATTTCATTTTAAATTTTTCAGTAGCATCAATGCTAAATGTGTTATTTCCTCTAGCATTTTGGAGATTTTATTTGTTTTGTGAGATAAAAACGTTTTGAACTCTCGTGGGGGGAAAATGCGGGGCATGCAATAAAGCTATGCTCTGAAAGTTCATTTCTCTAAAATGTATCCAGTTACCATTGAGCCCATTATTTAAAGTATTTTTTAGGCCAAAAAAAAGTCATTAACATTTAAAACCAAGCTTCTTTGTTATACGTAGAAATATAATTATCTTTTGGGTGGTATTTTTTCCTGAGTATATAAAAACCATTTTTCATAATACCATTAGCTCAGTGTCAGTCACTAAGTAATATTGAGCTGTTGTGTGTGGCTACCTTCTGCATTTCACATTTTCTCTTTTCTGCAAAACATAATTCTCCACAGCTATTCCATAATTATCTTTACAACGATAGATGAAGGACCTTGTTACAGATCTCAACCTCCTCCAAAAAAATGAGATTGAACAGGGTGTCAGAGTATTCAGATCTTCTGAAATAAAAACATTCTGGAGATTCAGTTTGTGTGACAACAACATGCATTTAACAAAACAAAAAATAATCAATTCCATGCCAGTGACAGGAGGTGATTCAGCTCGCTGGCTGGCAGTAAAGGTTGTTTAGCAGGTTTCAGATTCCTAATTGGGTGTCTAGCTTGCTAAGTAGCAGCTGGTCTTTAATTAGTTGAAAAATTATTACCACTATGAGTTGCTTTAAAAGGAAAAAGGACAAAATAATTAAAAGGTTCAAATCCATATGGTGGACACTTGCCCTCACTTATTGATAGCTATTTTCTTTCTTTATCACTAATAAGTTCTAAAGTATTCCTACGCCATTTACTTTTTAAAATGTAACTCATGTAAGTGTAAAATCCTTAAAGATTCCCAGAATAGCATAGTAAAAAACAAACAAACAAACAAACAATAGCCACTTGCTGTTTAATAATTCTTTTTGGCCATAGAATTATCTCCAATACCCTTCACCCATGAATCGAATATATCATTTATAAGTGAATCTTAATGGCAGGCCTCATTTGCGAAGGGATTAGCAAATTCCCTGACCTGATCTGTTCTAAATACAGTGGCTCTGGTGACAATATCTGTGTCTTGCAGAGGACAGGGGGGTCACCTTTGCACCCAGGTTCCATTTAATGATTAGTGGGAAGTTATCCTTGCCTAGACTAGGGAAATCCAACTTTGCCACGATTTTGTAGTTATATTTCTACAGTTTTTAGACATAAAGTTTTGTAAAAATGTGACATGAAACTATATTGTTTAGAGATAGACCAGGCTGCACACACACTGAGTGCACGAGGAAACTCTGTGGTTAATTACACACATAGGACAATGCTCTTACCTCCCGTATTGACAATACTGTGACACTCAGACCAAATACTTTTGAAAACATTTTGCTTTTGATACTTTTTAGTTGGGGGTTGTGGTGAAGTAGAAAGGATGTGAGTTTGGTCATAGATACAGGTGGCAGAATTGTGTTTACCAGAAGAGAAGGGAGTAGGGGGAGAGTGAAGTGAATAAACAGAGTCCAACGTAAGGAAACGAGACCCCAGGTGGTGAGCGCACTAGTGAAACACATAGGTGTCAAATTATAATCTTGCACACCTGAAATTTATGTAATGTTATTAACCATGTTACTCCAATTAATTCAATTTAAAAAACAGTGTGTAAATTTTGGTACTAGCAAAATTGGATTCAAATTTGTTTTCCTTTTCACTGACCTAATGATCCTTAGCTAACTTTGGCTCTATTTTTTCTTCTATGATGTAACAGTAATAATATCCAACTTGTTAGATTATAATGAACTCTGCAAAGTAGCTAGCATGACTATTTCTGGAATGTAGTACTCCATACATTCTTTCATTCTTTTCTTATACTTATTTCAATGTGCATGTAATGTTTCAGTTACCCGGAAGTTTCCTTTATGGGGCCCACTTCATACTCTTATGATATTCAGGAATGATGATTTATATATATATATATCCACTTTAATTTTGAATAAACATATAATTTATTAACACATTTTTGAGACTTGGCTACTTTGGGGAATGTGAAGATCATTTGATTTATATGCCACTCACCCCACAGTTGCTAGAGATAATGAGACTGATTTGAATGAAAATTTTGATATGTTTACCTTGCATCCTCCAGAAGTTGCTAATTCACGCGAAGAGGAAACATTGTTATAAAGGCATCCAAGTCATTCTTCAACTGAATACGTTTCGATGAACAGAATCGTAGTTGTGCCCAGCACAGTGGTCCTTTGTGGTTGCTCTAGGACACCATGCCTTGTCTCTCAAGGGAATGAGAAGCTCATCTTTCCTGTTTTTAATTTTAAGTTCTTCTTTCACTTTTTTTCTCATTTTAATATTAGGGCTTCATATTAATTGCAGAATAATAAAAGGAATCATTTTTAGTTGTGTGTTTTGTAATAACACTTGCCTTACATTTCTGCTCACTTTCCAGCACTATCTAAAGTCTTTGCCCATGAAATTTTCCCATCACTATGTTCTGCATGTTGCAGAGTTCACTGCTGATGTTCAGTAAATATCAAATTATCATGATCAGGCAGTGCCAGTTGGGAGAAACACTAGCATGTGTTACAGTAAGATGCAAATCAGGCAATGCAGATGAATAGCAAACATTTGGTTGACAGGTCTGACTTTGCTTGGGCTGAGCATGAGATCACGTTCTGCTGGGGTCTGTCATACTGCCGGCTGCCTTCTCTACAGATGCACTCAACGTATGGAGGGGAGGCTGAGCATTAACCCCCTGCTGCACATCAGCAAGACGTGGATGATCGTGAAACAGTTTTCTCCATTTTCAAGACCTAACTGTTTTTGTGACACGATGGAAAACCTCATTGTTACACAGTTACAAATGTCTGTGATTACGGCTGGTAGACAACTACGTTACCATCACTCTCAAGGACACCCAAGTGACATTTCCCTTTTCCCTGCCCTTGGTTTTCCCCGATTCATGACAGCTGGAGAACTCTTTGGCCTAATCTCGCTCAGCCTAGCTAGAACATTTGAAGTTTGACTATTCTGTAGCCCATGGGGTGACGGTGACTGTTTTTGAGCTGGTTAAGGATAAAACTGAAGCAATAATGGAGGGTCCCCTGGCAGGTGTGTCCTGGATGGACTGGAGGTGGGGGTCGTGGGCTGGTGGTGATCTGCACAGGGTTTTAGGGTAAACATGTATCTAAGAAAGTCACAGAGAAAGGAAGCCTGCCTCAGAGATTCTTGTATGATTTCTTGTTTTTTTTTTTTCTCTCGTTACTCCAAAGTTGCCTAAAGACACTAACACTGCAAAAAACTCTCCAGTTCTGAGAGTTTTTGCTTCTTAACAAACTTAAAGTAAACTTAATACAACATGCCAAGTCTTGTTATCCTTGCTCAACAATTAGCACAGAATCTTCTAGGCTACCCACTCTTCTCCCAACCCCTTTTATATCTAAAAATATTTTTTGCATAAACATCCACTGTTCATCTCTAGTGCTACCTTTCCATCTACAACTTGACTCTCTGAAGATAATGCTCCCTGCAACTTTTTTGAGAAAAGACTATTCTGGAAACCACCTTGAGATGTGGTTGGTATCCTTATAACTCTCCACCGTGCATCTGAATTATTACTTCTAAGTAAATGTATTTGCCTTCTTGCATCAGCCTTGACTCCTCCCCAAGCTACATCCCATTGATTGACGGCTCACTCCTCGCTCACCGAAATCAACGTATCTGGCATACAATCTTCGTTTTCCTCCAACTTCTGCCACCATCCTAGGTAAGATTTATCCAACATCCTAGTCTCTCATTCTTAAATCTCCCCATGTCAAATGATCTTACCTCCCATTTTACAACAGTCACCTACATGTCTGGCTGTAATCCTTAAACAGGAATTTAGCTGGGATCTTAAGCCTAGTTTCAGACAATACTTTTGTCTCCTTCCCATTTACCCTCAGCTATTTCCAACATCGACCCATGACCCTCATAGACATGGTTACCCATCCGTTATTGCTTTCCCCTATCTACTTGCAATCACCAGTCTGAGTTTTCTTTTCAATAAATCATCATATAGGTATATTGCATTTGCCATTTGTTTTACCATTGATTATCTTCTCTTTACCTGAATAATACCTACACATCATTCTTGTCTTGGCTTAATTATTTCTTTCTATGGATTGCCTTCCCCTTGGTCTAACCACACACACATACATACACACACACACACACACACACACACACACACACAACTATTCTTTTTAAGAGCATGTGCTGGAAGTTGCTGTAAAAGTTAATTTTATGTGTGAAAATGGCTGGGCCACAATAACCAGGTATTCTGGTTATGTATGCGTGAGGTTTTTTTTTGGATGAGATGACCATTTACAGCAGTGAACAGTGAAGACAGCAGGTTGCCCTTCATAATGTGGATGGGCCCCATCTAAGCAGTAGAAAAGCACTGATAGAACAAAGACTGACCTCCCTCCGACCGAGAAGGGATTCTGCCAGCAGACAGCCGTTGGACTTGACATACAGCCTGGGCTCTTCCCTGGGTTTCCAGCCCACCAGCCTACAGTGCACACTTTGACTTGCCAGGCTTTCTAATGACATGTTTCGACTCTGTCTCAATGTATGCATATCCTATAGTTTTTGTCTCTCTGGACAACCTTGACTGATAAGGTTGCTGAGATTAGTTGTGGTCATATCTGACTGACCAGAAATTAGTCACTTAACCACACCTGCCTACAAAGCAGGCTAGTAAATGCCTCTTTAATGTAGTAATGCATATGCCCAAACAAAATTCTATTTAAATGGAAGATAGGAGGAATAGATATTGGGAGAAATTAATCTTACTTGTTTGCTTAAATATGTGTTTATAATTTACTTGCTAAACACCTCAGATCAGACAGATCTCTGTGTTGTAGTGTGTTGGGGACCTCTTTGTGTGGTTTTGGAGACTGTAGCCCTGCACAAGCAAAGCCTTGCCTACAAGTCTCGATTGGAATGCCAGGAATGCAGGTGGCAGGCGCAGCCGGATGCTAACACTGAGGGTTCCTGTGGGAAGTCAGACCTGAAGTATACATTGTATCCTTTGAAGCTTGCTTTGCTTTGCTGTAGCCCTGTTGGTGTAAAACAGATGTTTACGTTCAAAGCATAAGGAACGAACTCCTTATCTTAGGAACTATGCCTTAACAACCATCCTGCACCAGCATGTCTACCTGAGGCACATCTCTGTGTTTCTTCCATTTTCATCTATAGATAATATCAGTTTTTTATAACTATAGCCTTTGGACATTGATTGATGAGCTACACATGTATGTTATATATCCTTGCACGTACTGACTCGAATAAAAGCCATTTTAAAAAAGGGCTCGGGGCATTCTCCACCAGAGGGAATTGCCACTACCTTTCCTGCCAGAACAACAGATTGTGTCCAGGATGACTTATTCTCATCCACGGTAGCTGGGAGAGCTCTGCAGATGGGGCATCCCACAGTGGTGCCCACATTTAGAAGACAGGTCTAGGATTAGGTTCATAATTTTGGGAGGATTCTCATAAATATACACTTTATTTTAGCAGTCAAGCTTTTGAGAGGTATTGAGTGAATTCTGTCCCATATTCTTAAGTATCATAGTTGTAATTATTCTAGGCTGCTGCTGATTGATCGCAGAGCTATATGCTTTAGCTAGTACAAGAGCTGATGGGTTGGACTGACAACCTTGGAGGGAAAATCGAGGACCCTAACAAATGCCGGAGTCAGCAGAGGACATTCCAACTCCTCATGCAGAGCCTTAGTAACTTTTGAGTCTGCCCTAATGTTGGGATAAATAAGTAGCAGAGGGCCCCAAAGCTACTGTTCATGGCCATGATAATTTTATACTAAAAACAGTATAAACTTGGTATGTTAAATTGTACACTGAAAAACTAATTCTATTATAAATTTGAAATTGTTTAATTTTCAATGCTATAAGCATTCAGTAAGTAGATTTAACTTCATTATTGGATAATGACAATATACTTTGTCTAAGACAAACATATAGAAAAAGATATAGAAAAATAAACACAATCACATATAAATTTTGTTACTTTTTACCCCTCCGTTCTCTGATATCTTGTTACCCCAAGACCCCATCATCTCTTGCCTCGTCTCTGGTCTTCCTGCTTCCACCTTTTCTTCTCCACATTCTATTCTTCGGCTTAGAAATCCCCACTCAATGTAGTAGCCAAAGTAGTTACAATAACTTTTTAAAAATGTCTTACACGGTCCGTGTGGACACTCACTGCTCTCTGGCCTTTTTTTTTTTTTTTTTTGCGTTATACCTTTACTTTCTACATAGCAGTTATATGATTTGCTGTTTCTTGGGCACACCAAGAAATATTTCTCCTCAAGACCTTTACACATGCTGTTCCTTCTGCTTGGGACACTCTTATCCCTTTCTTAGGCCTTGTTTTAAATACCAGTCTATCAACAAGGCATCCTCCGACGATCATTCTCTGTAAAAGAATAGCACCCACCACCCATATTTCAGCTCCGCTTATCCTCCTCTTCCTGGTTTAAGTTACTCCGTATGGCCTATTACTATATGAGCTGTATTACGGTTTGGCTCCTGTCTATCTCTCTCCAATCATGTGAGGTACACGAGGGAAAGGATTTAGCGTTTTGTTTCCTGCCGTATCCTTAGCATCAAGAGCAGCACTGGGCAGGCAGGAGCTCTCTACAGCATTTGCTAAATGCATAAATGAAAGCCTGTCTCACTTACAATGCACCAACATTAATGATTTGACAAGAAACAGATAACAGTTAAAAGACTTGACACTAAATTGAATATATATAGTTGCAAATGAGTTTCATGACAATTATCTCTGATTTTTTTTCCTTTAAGTTTTCCACTGTCACTTCATGTCCCGGCTTCAGGCTTTTCGGGCTTGTATGATTTCAAATAGCATATGGTAAAACAAATGAGCATGGGGTTGACTCCACTTGACCTTTAAATGACAATGAGAGCAAAAGGGCAGGATGAATGTGGCCTTGTCAGCCTCTCATAAAAATAGAAAATTTCCAGCAGCCTCAGAGAAGGTCAATAAAAATGCTCTATACATGGAGAGCAAAATCAACGCGAAGTTTTTCTTCAAGTCAGGGTGACAGGCAGAGGTCTCTCAAAGAATGTATAATGAGGACCATCTAAGTCATTCAAATTACAGGAGGGACAAGAGGTTGTGTGGTTTATCGCACATTTAAAGCAGGGCATGACCATTTCAGAGAAATAATATATTTTTAAAGGTAGCACATGATCATGTTATAAAAATTCAAAGAGTACCAAAGGAGCATGAAGTGCCAGGTGGTCCTTCCCCGACATGCCTCGCACTTCTCCAATTGCCCTCCTCAGAGACAGCCACCGACACCGATCAGCTTCATACATTTCTAAGCATATTCTCTGCAAAAACAATTTGGATTATATTTTATTTAGAGTTCTCTTAACTCTGAAAGATTAGGGCAGCAACTATAGAGGATACTAGAACAGCACTAGTGTACACAGCAAACAGATTTTATGAATATTAATATTCGTTCAAATTGCTGTGTGTGTGTGTGTGTGTGTGTGCAAAATGTTACAGGTACAGTCAAAACCACTACTGCTTTCTAACTCTCTCATTCCCAGAGATAAACACAATCTTAAAGCTGATTGTGTCTTTTCTAAGTTTTTCAATACTTATCCTTATACATTTATCCATAACAATATACAGAGTTGAATTACTTCTTCATTTATTTAAGTCCTATCATACTTTACCTTTTGTAACTTGTGTTTTAATTTTATGTAATTTTAAAATTAATACATATTGACACATATAGCCCTAGTTCATTCATTTTTAAGTAACTACCATATAGTTTCCCATTTATGAATCTACCCTAATTATTTATGTATTCAATTAAGTTACATTAAATTGATTTCCAACTTTACTATTTATAGACAGTTCTGTTGTCTGCATCTTTATACTTGTTTTCTTGTGTACATATGCACGATTTTCTTTAGAGAACATCCATATAAGTGGAATTACTTGTTTGGCAGGTATGTGCATATTTAATTCTGATAGGTATAGTCAAACTCGTTTTGAAATTTATCAAACTTTTTACACCACCAATAGCAGTGTTTGAGTATTTTTTACACATATTCTTACCATGTCTTGGATAGAGATTGAAAACATAGCCACAGCATTTTATAGCTACAATACTTCCTTTAGGAGGTAGAGTCTGTTATCCCACCTACTGAATTTGGGCTTTAACTAACAGACTATGGTAGAAATTACATTATGTGAATTTCAAAGCTTAGGTCTCAAGAGACCTTGAAGATTCTACCTTCTCCTCTTTAGAATACACACACACACACACACACACACACACACACACACACACACACAGAGTTATGTGAAGAAGCTCAGTCTGTCTTAATAGAGAAAAATAGAATGCAGGAAAAAGACAAGAGATGCCACAGCCAACAGCCAGACATGTGAGTCAGGCCACCTTGGAAGATGCACCCCACTCGAGCCATCAGATGACTGTGACTGTAACTGTATGAGTGATCCCCAACAAAACGAACCCAAAACTGAACCTAGCCTAACATTTCCATCCTCAGGATTGTGAGCTGATAACGGTTGTTGTTTTAATCTACTAAGTTTGGGGATGGTTTATTATACAGCAAAAGGTTACTCAATACCTTGATGTTATCAGGTATTTAACTTGCCACTGTGATTGGAATCTTTCTCCTTATGACAATGACATTCATCATCTAAGCATCCTTCAGTAGCCTTCATATCAGAAGAATGATTTCAGATATCAATCAATAGACTATCCAATGACCAGTGGCTTAAACAAGAGGAAATCTTTTTCTTGCACACGTCTGGAGGTGGGCAGTAGCTGACATCTGTTTTGTGGTTTAGTGGTATGTCTCTAGGTTATCGTTTCTGTGATTCTCTTTTACCTCAAGGTCAAAAGTTCACTCGCACATCTGCATGCAGCAAAAGGCAGAGCATTTTTCCTTATCCACTATGACCTTCCTAATTATAACAGAAAAATCAGTCGGGGAAACCTCCCAGGGGATTTTGCTTTACATTGTATTGACCAAAATAATCACTCACTGAAGGCCAAGGGCTAGTGCACACTCTTTCAGATTGAAGAAAATCTGAAAAAAAATGTTGCTTACTTATGGAATATGGGTAGAATCATTTTTAAGTTAAATAAGAAATAATGTCAGCCATACTTTGTAAAATATTTGCATAATTTTGTTCCTACAATTCTCACACATGCTTATCTAGACATTTTTTTTCTAGGTAAGGGAAAACAAATTGTGCTATGACAGCAAATGGGGTATTTTGTTTAAATAACATCTCTTAATTGGTTCTTGCTGGTGTCTAGAAATATTATTGATTTTCTGATTTTGATATTATAATAACAGTGTTGCTGAATTTGTTTATTTGCTCGAATAGTCTGTAAAATTTCATGGCTCTTTTGTGTAGGTTATCGTATAAATTGTGAGAAAGAACAACTGCAGTTCTTCTTATCCCTCATTTATTTTCCTTGGTTTTTTGTGTGGTTTTTTTTTTTTTTCTTTTTGCACCAATTAGAACCACTAGTAAAATGCTGAAGAAGAGGAGGCAGTGGTTAATAATTGATACTTATACTCCACAGGTTGACTTTTCCAAGCATTCTGATGAGTAATACATTTAATGTTTTTGATGTAACTGCTGTTCACATTTGTGCTCCGTCTCTCTCTTTGTCTCTCTTCTCTCTGTCTGTAAGAGTGGGAAGATTTACTGTTTTAATAGGAATGGATTCTTTTGTATAGAAATTTTTCTTATGCTTTTTGTTATGAGAATCGTTGTTCACCAGTCACTGTTTTAAGATTATTCTATTATGTTAAATCTTGGGATAGGTTAATTCTCCTGTTTTAAAAAAGGTCTGTTAACTCTTTCTCATGTTGGATCATTTCCTGTAGAATCTGCAATAGTTTTTTTTTTTTAATTCCACTAACTCCCACATACAAATATAGTAACCTACCTTTATCTAAAGTATATATGCTACCTACCCTCCTCGAATATAAGCTTCAAAATTTTGATTTGTATGCTTCTCTCCTACCCAGTGTGTTCCTGTAATTCTCAGCTTTCTTTCCTTGTTCATAAGTGTCTTCCCCTCTATTATTTTAATTTTAAGGTATTTCCAAGCAACATCAACATTCAACTAATTCTTTACTCTCTACCACCCTTTTCAGTAAAAATTCCCGGGGAAAGACTTTTATACCAGCTGTAACAATTTCTTATTCCTTTTTTCTTTCTTGAGCCCACTCTAGAAATGGTTTCACTACACTTAGTTAAAGGTGATCATTTCTCAAGGATACAGAAGCCACCTTTATATAATTCTAATTTCCCATAGTGTGAGGTGAGGGGCTATTTTAATGGTCTTTCTCCCCCCCTCCTTCCTTCCTTCCTTCCTTCCTTCCTTCCTTCCTTCCTTCCTTCCTTCCTTCCTTCCTTCCTATTGTTGTTTTCTGCCTTTTCCCCCCACCTCTCTCCACCACCCCAGCCTTCCCCGCCTCCCTCCCCCATTTCCACCCCCCTTGTTATTGTCCACATGTCCATTATAATTGTTCCTGTAAACCCTTCACCCTTTCCCCCCATTTCACTCCCCTCTCCCCTCTGATCACTGCTAGCCTGTTCTCAATTTCCATGTCTTTGGCTGTACTTTGCTAGCTTGTTCATTTTGTTGATTAGGTTCCAGTTAAAGGTGAGATCATATGGTATTTGTCTCTACTCTGTTTCACTGGTCATGTTTTAAATCTGGTAAAATTAATCTCCCTCATTGATTTTTATCCCTGTAATTGCATACATATTTTTGCATATTTGTTTTTTATATTAACTTTGCTATCAACTTTTTTAGCTCAAACATATCAACAAATACTTGTGGGCATTTGGTATTTGTTTTGGGTTCATATTAAATTTGACCTTTCCTCTCTCCATGCACATGCTGGAAGACTTAACATGGCTAGGAAGTTATTCTGTCCAAGGAAATTTTCTACTTGCTTATGTCTACTTTAATGTCTTTTTGGGGCTTTCAAAAATTTCCTCATATGTGTTTTATTGCATTTACTTCTAGATATTTCAACTTTACTAAGGTAGTGTATACAGCTTTTTCTCTTGCATTATAGCTTCTAAATTTTTACTTAAAAATAAAAGCTATTTATTTTTAATATTAATTTTATATTCTGCTAGTGCTAGTTTTTTGACTTATCATTAACTGTTATAAGAATTAAGGTCAAATCACCTAGCTAATAGAAATAATTTTACTTTTTATTTCAATTCTTATGCCTTGATTTTCTTGTCTAATTCCACTGGACTCAGGTCTCTAACCCACTGTGAACTAACCATGGAAAAGGCAGGGAGCCTTGCCTTACTGCTGATTATTGTGTGGGGGCCTTAAACTTTGTGTTATGAGAGTTCTTTGCACACAGTAAGTGCTCACTGTTTGACCTTGAGTAGGTAATTTGTGCAAATATTTGTTTGAGAGTTACATTGTTTCTGTTTCTCCTTTAAATGGCAGGAATCTAAAGTGTGCTGCAAACTTTGCTGAAGCAATCATGTAAGGATCTGTAAATGAGAACTGCATTCTTCAGCATTTCACATTTTCTTTTATGGTGATAATATCATGAGCAGATTTTATATTATAAAAGTGTCACTGCACAGAGTATCTTTCACTAAAAAATGCTTCTCTGTCCTTTAAAACCTAATGCTGATAATTGAACAAAAGTATCATTTATAGAAAATAAAGCTTCGTTAACCACTACAAATATATCAATATGTAATATACCATATGCGTAGTAACTCTTTCCATATCTTTACAAATACAAATCTACATTTTCTTGCTTTGAAACATATTGATTGCATTCACAAAACTTTGGAATTCTATTTTATTCATTTTAATGCATATTTCCTGCATAAAGTATGGTAAAGCAGGCAGGAAAATGCAAAGTTTCATAGTGACTTTACAAAGCCGTAGAGTCAGGATCCTTTGAGAAAATGCTCCACGTCCTCCGCAGGAAAGAGCTGAGTTCTGAGTGAGAGGCGCACTCCCAAGGGAGTTCTGGCCATCAGCAGCACAAGCTACCTGGTATGCGCTCAGCTTCACGGACTTGGAGTCTGCCCTCTGTTCGGAGGGGAGCTGGATGTCCAGCATGAAGGAGCGTCTATACACTTAGGGGCCACGCAGTCCTCTCATGTGGCTCTTCTCAGCTCTCAGGAGCTGTGCGTTTTGAAAAACATGGCTGGATAGGAAGTTCGAAGTGGATTACATGTGCTTCTGCTGTAGATTTGATGCAGTTGTGCAGGCTGGGATGAAGGTATGCAGGACAGATCAGAAACTGCCTGTCATGTTATATTAAAAAAAACAGACCCACTGATACGCATATTGCGAAGGCTAGGGCACACTTAAAACCAAACAAAGATTAAAAAGTGAGGATTGACTGTGCAAAGCGGGGCTGGAGGGAGGGGGTGCAAAGGGGGAAACTTGGGACAACTGTAATAACATAAACAATAAAAAATAAAAAAATAAAAAATATGTAAAAAGAAAAAGTCAGTATTACGAAGACATCCATGATGATAGCCAACTGGATGGAGTAATTAAAATAACGAGTTGAGCAATGGAGAAGTGGCATGTTTTCTATTAAAGGAAGTATATTTTAGTGACCCAAGGCCCAAGTTGTACCTGACAGAAATCAAATGTCCTAAGGTCATGGAATTAACACTTTTTGCCTCAGAAGATTTTATATCAACTGACATAGCTTCCAAGTGAAAACCACAGCCTTATCTAAAATGGTTGTATATCACAATGGACATTTCTGAATATAGGCATCGATTTACACATTTTAAAACTACAGATTAAGCATCCTCTGTAAATCATTTTAAAATGATAAATAACTCAAAAAATTTACTCAGAGAGGCACTTCATTTATAATCATCCCATGACGCTTCAGATATTTCGAGACTATTGACACATCTAACACATTATTGACTTAAATGATAGAATGCCGATGATTAGTATCATTTATACGTTTAACAGTGCTTTCACTCACACCAGTTTATTTAGGGAAGGGTCTAAGCGTGCTATCCTGTGTCCTTCCCTGCGAAGGGAGAAATGGAGCCCTCTATCGTCTTTTTTGTGTTTTCGAGATTTCACTAATTCTACTACTGTGTTTACTTAAAGCTTCAAAATTGTGAAACATGCCACACATTCAAAAGTGCGTATGTGGTTATAGGTGTGGTTTAAATAATAATAATGAGAAATCGTGTATGCACAATTCTCAACGTAAGAAATGTTGGCACACTTAAATAAAATTTTCAGTTACAGTTGCCATTCTACATTGTGTTGGTTTCAGATGTACAGCGCACTGGCCAGACATTTATACCATTACACACAGATCCCCCAGGAAGTCTAGTACCCCCTGGAACCACACATGGTTATCACAACATTATTCATGATATTACCTGTACTGTACTTCAGATTCCCATGACTATTTTGTAACTGCCAATTTTTACTTTTTAACCCTTTACCTTTTTACCCAGCTCCCCACCCCCCTCCCATCCGAAAACCTGTCTGTTCTCTGCATCTATGAGTCACTTCTGTTTTCTTGTTTGTTTGTTTGTTAATTAATTACTTTTTGGATTTCACATACAAGTGGTATGTGGTATTTCACATACAATCATATGGTATTTGTCTTCTCTGTCTGACTTATTTCGCTCAGCACAATACCCTCTGGGTCCTTTCATGTTGTCTCAAATGGTTAAGATTTCATTCTTTTTTTTGTGGCTAATATTCCAGAATCCTGGTGCATTTCAAGATTCTCTGTGCTCCCCAATTGTATTCCTTATCTCCCTGCCAGAGGGGACTGATAATAACAGGCAGTGATATATTGCCACTCAGCGTGCTCTGTGGTGTTTCTGAGTGGCTGTGGCAAAAGGCCCTGCGGTAAAATAAGGTAGGGAAATGAACGTGTCGGCCCGATGTTAAGGCAGAGTTTGTTTCCTGAGGGAATTCACAGAGCCGTACTGTGATGAGGAACATGGAAATCTATAGTCAGTTTTATAGTCTGTAAACTTACCATGGGTCATATTTTACAAAGTACAAATCTAGGGATTTTATCAAACTTTTTTGTGATTTATAATGAACTAAAAATCAGAAAAATACAGCCATTTCCTTATAAAACTTGAAGGTATGGAAACTGAATCTGTAAGGTGTATGAGCAAGGTAGAAATTAAACTCAAAATCTCAGGGGTGTGAAAGAGTAAAGATTTGTTTCTCATTCACACTGGATGTTCATCCCAGGTTTGCTGGGCTCTGGCCTGGGCCATCTTCCCTTTAAGCCAACCTCTCTTGGATGTTGCTGGACAAGACGTTTGCTCTTAATTCCCCTAGCAGAACTTGTCAAGTGGCTCCACCCAGGAAATCTTTGGGGAACATAGTTGAGGATTAATGGATTAAGTTTCTAGGGCTTCTGTAACAAATTACCACAAACAAGCTTAAAGCAGCACAAATGTGTTCTCTCACAGTTTTAGAGGGCAGAATTCTAAGCCCAGGTTCAGCATGCGTTTGTTCCCCCTGAGAATCTAGCAGATAACTCTTCCTGGCCTCTGCTAGTTTCTGGGGGCTCCACACCCCCCAAATCTGTGCTGTCACCTGATGTGGACTTCTGTTCTCCCGGTCCGGTCTGTGTGTCCTCATTTTGTAAGGACACTTGTCATTGGATTAAAGTCCCCTTGGGGTAATCCAGGGTGATCTCATCTGGAGGTACAGAACTTGATTGATTCGGCAAAGATGCTTTCCCAATACAGGCACATTCTCAGGTGTCAGGTGAACATACCTTTTGGGAGGCCGCTATTCAACCTGTTACGGGTACCAGTTTAAATACACTGTACTTGACGTTGTTCTAGTATATTGAAATGTTCCATTCAGAATTGTATATAGGTATAATGCCAATTTTAATTTACATCATTTTCTATTTTTTCTTTGAATTTTAATGATCACATACATACATACATACATACACACACAATATTTTCTTATATATTTCCTAAGTGTATAGGCAAGTCACTTTCTTCTGAGGTTGCAGATGAGGTCTGTTTGCTTAACATGATTACCAACAATATTTGATACATTTTTTTCAAAATAGTTTACAGTGCTGTAGAGCAGCTTTGCTCAAAAACATAAAAATAATTCCACATTTATTTTGTCTTCTGTTCCAAAGAGAAACAAGTTTTGAAGTTTTCTTTTAAAGTGAAATAAAATGATTACAAAGAACACTCCATTTTAACCCCCTGTGATTGATGGTAGCAGTGAAAATTCTGGCTTCAAAAACATCGGCTTCAGTTGTTGGTTCCACTAACCACACGACCTGAGGCTCATTTCTTAATTTCATTTCTTATCTGCAATATTGCACAATAATTCTGTCTGTCTGTGATTCAGACCCCTTTAAGTTTTAGAACACTGGTAATATTCAATAGGTACTTACTAAATGCTGGTTATAATTATTATAAGGATTATATTTTATGTTATTTTATATATTATATTTACATTATTCCTAAAGATATTTTCTATAAGCAACCGAGTATAAACTTACTTTGTAATAGTTTGATTTTCTGTAAGAGTGAATTCAAAATTCACTCTTACAATTCAGAATTGTAAGGGGCGACTGGCCCAGCAAAGGTGTTCACTTGACTTCCCTCTCAGAGGAATCGGGATAGTCTTCTATTCAGAATATAGCCTTGCTGGGCTCCTCAGCCTTCTACCTATTCTTTATTCTCATTACACAGTTAAGGATTTACACTTAATTGTTAACAGAGAAGAGGTATATTTTAAGAACTCACAAGTGAACATAGACTCATACTCCCTGCTATATCCTATTTCTCAAAAGATTATGGAAGACTGGCTTGCTTCACTTAGCATAATGCTCTCCAGGTCCATTCATGCTGCTGCAAAGGGTAGGAGTTCCTTAGTTTCCACTGCTGTGTAGTATTCCACTGTGTAAATGTACCACAGCTGTGTTATGCACTCGTCTGCTGGTGGGCACTTGGTCTGTTTCCAGATCTTGGCTCTTGTAAATAATGTTGATATGAAAATAAGGGTATATATATTCTTTAGAATTGGTGTTTTGGAATTCTTAGGCTATAAGAACATTCCCAGAAGTAGGATCACTGGGTCGAAAGGCAGTTCTGTTTCGAATTTTTTGAGGAAACTCCATGCTGTTTTCCACAGTGACTGCACCAGTCTGCACTTATCAGCTGTTAGTTTTAATATCTATTAGATATTAAAAATTATTTACACAAAACATTGTAAACTGCTTTGAAATAAATGAAAGAACAAAATGTACATATTAATGCTTGGATTTTTCTTTAATAATGTTCTATTTCATCAGAGCATATAAATGTTTGCCATACATCTATAATTTTTTCTGTAGAAGTTTACTTAGGGGAAAAAAACTCTACATGACAAATAGTTATAATATATAGGGTTAGACAACCTATTGGGAAAATTACTTTTGTTCTGTGAGGTATACCTCTTCAATTAAATTTTATAATGCAGAATTTAGGTTTATACCAGGTAAAAGGTTAAAATTTCCATGTTAACACACATATTTTATAAAAATGTGAGTATAGCGCTATGTCTTCTCATATCCATTTTTACAAAAATGCCAAATTAAGAAACTCAAGGAGATATGGCTTATCAGAAGGAGAATTATACAAAATAGCCATCACAATCTTTCTCCATAAATTATGGGTATATTTTAATTAAAAACAACATGACAAATAAATCATTGGAGAAAAAGGTAGCTTCTTGTGTTAACACACATTTGTCAAAAGAAATGGCCTCTTTTAGATCCGATCTCTGAGCGCTCCGAAGCGACAGGCATTTGTTACATCTGCTCAGCTGACAATGAGGCTGTCTCTCACAAAAGACAAATGAAAAGAATTGGATTAATTTGGTTATAAAGGGATTTACATTTTGCTGGTTCTTACACGTCTTTTGGAGATTGATGAATAAGAAATGAGATAAGAAAGCCCTTCAGAAGCCACTATAGCTGAATATGGTAGAAAAATGGCTCTTTCTGGAAGATGAATCAAGCTTCTGTCAGGTAAAGCCAAGGAAAATTCTCTTGTGTTATCAACTCATCTTACCAGAGAGGGAATATTATGCAAGATGTATGACATTGCTCTCTCCCTCGCCCAGAGCCAGGCAGTTGTGGGCCACCCCAATCTAACAAGATTTCTGCACCTTCACTTTATTTATTTACCAGCTAAGCCATGAGTCTAAAATAAATATCGTCTGATCTTGTGTGTCCACTAAGCTTCTTTCTTGAAGGTTTTCACTATTTAAAATAAGTTATTAAATCTTTTCTAATAGCACTGAAGTTCAATTTACTGAAGTTATTAGTTTTGCTTTATTTTTATTAAAATATATCCTGGTTAGCATAAGATAATCTACATTCAAGGAATATGTAAGTTTGTTATTTTGCTTGCTTACAGTCTTTTAAGTGCATGCTCCTCTGCCAACCAGAATCTTAATTTATTTTTCTTCAACTTGGTATATGTAATAGCACAAAATTACAAAACTGTAATTGTGTATAATTCTAATGCTCTATGGGGATTATAGTAGTGTTTTGCCAAGCACAACATTTGCAATAAAAACTAACTTAGTGTGAAAACTCATTCCAAGAAAACATTTAAGTAGACTAGACTTAAGCATTCTAGAATGAAGAAGCGTAAGACAGATAGTGCCTATTTCAATCAGCTAGGATATTTTTCAGCCCTTCCGAGAGCTATTTAATTTGGTACTTTCGAGTCCTGAAATAACACAGAAAATTTGGAAGACCTTTGGATCCTTATAATAGCTGATCCAGTGGTGGTACCTCAGGGGGACAAAAGAGGAGTTGCATGCATGATTCAAGCAGCTTTTACAGTCAAAGCAGATCAAATTGATTACAATTAGGTCATGTCTTTTCTTACTTAAAACCCCAGAATGGCATTGTACTGCACTTCAAATAGATCCCACATTCCCTACGGCTTTACACCATGCCACTGCCTTCCCTGAGGCTTCTGCTCAGTTCTCATTGTAAAGCCCTCCTCCTCACACTCAGTGCAAGCCACACTGGGCTTGCTCTGTTCCTCTGATTCCCTAAATCCCTGCCTTTTGACTTTGCTCTTGCTGTTCTCCCTGCCTGGAATGTCCTGCCCTGAGATTATTTTATTTTATTTTTTCATTGTTGTTCAATTACAGTTGTCCCCATTTTCCCCCATTACTCTTTGTTGACCTACCTTCCATTCCCCCACCTCACATTCAATCCTCCCTCCCATTGTCTTTGTCCGTGGGTCCTTTTTAATGTATTGATTTTAGAGAGCGAAAGGAAGGGAGAGAGTAAAAACATCAATATGTTGTTCTACTTATTTATGCATTCACTGGTCGATTCTTGTATGTGCCCTGACCAGAGATCGAACCTACAGCCTTGCCTTGGGTTCTTGATCTGGTGCTCTTTTGATATTGAGTTCTCAGTTTAAATTTTACCTCTTCAGCTATCGTTCCTTGATTATCAAGTCTGAAATACAGCTTCAGTCCCTTTCTGTCACATTGCTCAGTTCTTGTTTTCCAATGAGCGTTCTGATATCTTCCTAGAGTCGTGTGCTGCATAATGTTTCAGTCACAAACAGGCTGCATGGATGACGGTCAGTCTGAACGTTGCAGCCAGGGAAAGGCTGCAGCCGTCCTGACGCTGTAGGGTTCTACCCTCATAGTTACCCTAACGTCACGGTGCAACATCATGCTGGTGTTTTTAAGTAAATGTAGTGCACCCTAAATGCGCAGCATCTAAAAAGACCACAGGAGTGTGCAGTAACGCCCTGGGCCTTCACCTTCACTCCTGCTCACAGACTCATCCACAGCAACTTCCAGTCTTGCTTCATTCATAGGAAGTGCCCTGTACAGGTGTACTGTTTCCTATCTTTTGTACTTATTTTTAGTGTATTTTGCTATGTTTAGATATGTTAGATACACAAATACTTACCATTGTGTTACAATTGCCTGCAGTATTCAGTACAGTACCATGCTGTATTGTATAGGTTTGTAGCCTAGGAGCAATAGGCTGTACCATATAACCTAAGTGTGCAGTGGGCTATACCATCTAGGTTTGTGTAGGTGCATGATGTTCCCACAATGATGAGATTGCCTAATGATGCATTTCTCAGAATATATTTCTGTTGATGAGCAATGTCAGCAATGCACATGTGTATTGCTCATCTATTATAACATGGCTTCTAATAGCAGAGCCCAGGTCTATATTATCCATTGCCCAGCATATTGCTTATGCTCACGAACTATCTGTTTAATGCATATATACAATCCCCAAATTACCAGAGCGACAGCTATCCTGATATTACAGGGTTTGCATGCCAGAACCTCACTGTCTGTTTTTAATACATTCATTTAATGGATAAAATTATTGAAATTTCTCAGCTATGGGTATAAAAATGTATTCAAGTCTTTGTATACAGCTGGACTTACATTGTTTGGCTACTGTAAGTGGTGGTGGAATAGAATCACAATTTGCTGTTTCCTGAATAAAACTGAGCGTATTTAGTATGATCTAAACATTTCAGGCTTGGTTACTCTGTTTTGAGTTTCTCCTTCATGGCAGCTATTGGCCTAAGCAAGTCCATACATTTTCATTGTGCGCATTAATTAATATCCCCACTTCACAAATAAAATCTCTGGCAAAAAAAATCAAATGCATGTCTTCTGATTTCTTTGACAAGGTAGTTTGCACCATATTAGTCATTCTTTCTTAAAATTAAAGTGCAATAAACATTATAAACTTCTTTCTGTAACAATGAATGTGAAAATAGCTAAAATTTAAAAAATCATTGATGTAAATTAAAATGCAAACTAATGCGTGTATTTCCTAAAGTTAAAATTCAAGGTGATAGGACAATATTGAATAAAATATTATTAGAGTTTGTTTAGCTAAATAGGAAATTCTAGTTTTCTATCAGGAAATAATAAGGCAAAGTTGTTCACTGGACATAGAGTCGGAATGATGGGAAAAACAAAAACCAAACAAAAATGGAGTCCAACCAAACATAAAAAAAAAAAAAAAAAAAAAAAAAAAAAAAAACCTCCTAGCTTTTATTTTTGGGTCAGAGAACAGTGTTGCGATGCTAGATGTGTGATTATACTTGTGTAGTTTGGTTTCCTCATTTGTGAGATAAGTATCATCCAATTCTTCGTAATCTTTTAGTACTGCTAAAGGCAAAGTTTGAAGTAATGTGGAATTTGCTTTGATAAGGCAGAAGTATGATTCTATTAGAATGACAATCACAGAGAGGCGCAGTTACATATCACACTGGGAAGCCAGTGGACCCCATTAGTTGAAGTCAGAGTTCGCACTTTGGAAATTGTGAGATTTGCTTCTCTGTTTGGGGAAGAAGTTTGCAGTGACTGCTGCAAGTGAGTTTTTAATCAAATTTCAATTTTGTTTTCGATATATAGTCTTAGAATTAGAAATATTTAATGCCAGTATATTACTTCCTTTCTCCAGGTATTTCATATGTACTCATTTAATATGAAATAATTATTCAGTCTTAGTATATACCAAAAAACCTTTTTCTTGAAGCTGAAAACAGTCTTTTTATATTTGTTCCTTCATACTTCCTTTTTATTCAGTCTACTTTAATATCTGAAATTTTTTAAATCCCCAAGTAAATATTGATTAGAAGAGAATTCCTTAATTAATGCCAAATAATTAGCACAAAATCAAGAGGGATGTTTTTACAGTGCTCTTCCCTGAGGCCGTGTGATAGGTGGTGAAGGGAAAGTTAAAGGGACTGACTGTCAGGCGGTCAGTTTTCTGCTTATAACTGTGTCAGTAATGACAGTGTGACTTTGAAAACGATTAATTTCTGTAGGAATCTCTTAACCTCATCTGCCAAAGAAAGGAGAACTCTCGATTCAATAATCCGTCTTGTCTCCTCTTCTCAACTACAAGGGACCTCAACAAACTACTCAGTTGTGAGTGTGCAGGTATGTCTGTGACTGTGCCTGTCTCTGGGTGTGAGTATTGTGTTCCGTGTGAGCGTTACTTTTACAGGCGTAAGCAGACACGATAAAATTGCTCTTGTTTTCCTTGTTTCTATGTAAGCATTTATTACAACATTTATTACAATTGTATGATAAGGGACTTGAAGAGAAAGGAAAGACCAAACTTCTGATGTAAATTTACCTTAAATTTTCTACACTGAGGGTCAGCACTGGATAGGTGCTTTACTGTGTCACACATATCACTGAATATCGCAGAAACCCCAACAGCAAGTTTTCCTAATCTCCATTTTACAAATGAGGAAACTGAGTTCCAGAGAGATTGAGTAACTTGACCAAGGCGACGTAATTAACTGGCCAAAACAAGTGAGCAGGGGAAGAAAAGATGGTTGATAAAAGAAGCATCACAAGGAAGTCAAAGAAGTGGTGTGGAAATAGAAGAAAACACGTCAGAGTGCCCTAATCAGGTTAAAGGCTGATTCGTTGGGAAAGTTAAATCCATCAGGAGGAAAGTGCCCCAACTTCCCCAGTGCTAACTGCAAAACCAGTGCCAACATGCACACACTAATGGAAAAAACCTGAATCAGAAAGAAAAAAGATGATATTGAAGTTTTGGCCTTGGTTCTGACTAATAGCATTCAAATTCTTATTACCTTTGAATATGCCTGGCACTGTTCTGTATTGTGAAATACTAGCTCATTTAATCCTGGTAACCATTTGAGGTAGGTGTAGGGAACCATTTTGCGTGGCGTGGGAATGTAGCCCAGCCCCCACTTGGAAAGGCCAGTGGGGAGCGAGGTGCTGGCACACAGGGTTCACGCCCACGGATAGGTTCTCCCATGGGGAATCAGGCCCGCATTATACCTAGGCTGCTATGAGACTTGCTTTTGCCAAAACTCCCTCACCCTGGATTGAGGCAGCAAGTGCTTATTGTAACTTCCTAAAGTCTGAGCTAAACCTCCCAAGTATGGAGCATAACCAGTTCAACCACTTCCCCCCTTGATCTGTAACATCCTTCTGTTTGAAGTAATTAGCAGCATTCTTTCCTTTGTTATCTGTAAAACAGAATCACCTACAGCCAACCTGTGCATAGTAAATGAGGACCACCTTCAATGTAAGGTGCCCAGAAAAGCAATAAAAGCCCCTCCAGGCTGGGGCCAGGGCCCTCTCTCTCACTTAGAGAGCGGCCATGCCATCCCTTTTTCTCCACAGGACTTCTGTAGTCCCTGTGAATCTGTCTCTCGCAGCCACGACACAGGGATCCTGCCAGCCAGGATCCGCATAAGGTAGGAACTATTATTATCATCCTACTTTGAATATAAGGAAACTAATCACAGAGAGTTGGGGTAACTTGCTCACGGTTACACTGCCAATAAGTGAAGTCGCTGAGAAGAGAATCCTGGCATTTCCTCTCTAGAAATGTGCGCACTGTGCAATATGACTGATGCTAGTCTCGTGTGCCTACTGAGCACTTAAAATGGGACAAGTCCAAAATACAATGTGCTGTAAATCTAAGTGTAAAATAAACACTGAATTTTAAAGACTTATTATAAAAAAGAATGCTAAACTATTATTGGTTATATGTGAAAAGTCACATTTTGTGTAAATTGGGTTAAATATATATTTATAAGTTGTATCTGTTTTTCTTTTTAGAAAAATGTCACTACTTTAATTTAAAAATTTAAATGACATCTGTAGCTTGCATTCTATGTCTTTAGACAGCCCCACCCTGGAGACCGAAGTGTTTATGGCCTTGCCACCTTCTGTCCTTTTATTGCCGTGTACGGAATAGATCCGTGCTTCTGTTGCTTTAGTCCAGTGAATGAACTTCCGGATACTCCTGGTAGAAGGAAGATGGCTTCCCGTTTTAGCTAGCAAATGTAAGTTAACTGGGCTCTGTTTGAGCTAGAGCTTGTTTAAAAATGTATTACTTTAGCCAAAGCTCCTTGATTGAGATGCAAAGTTAGCCATTACTTGGAGAGTTAATAAATTTGCATAACAAACTCAGGGCATTTTCGGAGGGAAGGGCCCAGTATCCCACTTTGAATACTACTGGAGTCTACAGTAGAGAGTGAGTTAGGTTAAAACAAAATGGCAAAGATTAGAGCCTGCATTAGGGAGAGGAATGTAATCCTGAAATTAAATAACCTTGAGAAACTGGGAAGATTAGACTCCCTGAAAAACCTAAGATCTTCTGTAAGATTGGTTTGGGCACAGATTATTTTTGAGGCTAAAGATGCTTTTAAGGTACAGCCAACTTTGGGGGACCCTGGGAGGCAACGGCTGAGAAAGAGATGGAGCGGAGGCAGAGCTGTGTTTTCTGCCCAATCTGAGGGCCGCCACACTATCAGCAGGAGGATGGAGGAGAAGGGCGTTACCCAAGATACCAAGCATTTGTCCTCAATGTGTCCCTCAATGGCAGGAAGAAGCAAGGGCAGTGGTGAACAGATTTGAGTGCTCTTTCTGTTCCACTTTTGGAATCAGTTCTTGAGGCTTCTGGTTATTTTTACAGGGCAGGCCTCAGCTGGTGTAGTGATCACCACCTGTTCACCCTGTTGGTGAGGGAGGGATCCCAAAGCCTAAAAGTATAAGACGGCTGAATGCAAAACACCTGACATTGGACAGACTGGATACATAGCAGTTTATTAGTCACGCAGACTCTCAGCCCAGGGGCGGATACTGCACCTCGCACAGAGCCACTTCGGGATTGCTCTCAGGACCAGAGTGAACAAGCAGCAGCTGTGAGAGGCAGGTTTTATAATAACAGAATGAGGTGCCTTTCATTATCTGCAGGAGGATGCAATTGTCTTGTTTGAATAATTTCTGCAGCTGGCAGGGATGTGAAACCTATTAAGTTGAGGACCAAGTGAGGTGCAGCTGGTAAGACTGATAAAGGAACTGACGTTTCCCTCTGGGTGGGCCACATATCTGGCCAGAGCAGCAGAACTCACAGTTAGGTTTTGGGGCCCTGTGAGGCTCAAAGATTGCAGGGAAGCACCTGGAAATTTAGGCTTTATAATAGAGCCGGGGCGTTTTGGACTTCTGTGATTGGCCAGGTGAGTACCTGAGCAATGAACGGTAAGATGTACGAGTTGTGAGTGTGTTATACTCTTGAAGGTAAATACTTGGGAAAGATCGTTTTATATTCTACAGTACGATGCAGTTTTTCATTTTGCTCTAGAGTACGTGAAAGAGCTTCAGAAGCTACAATGTGCTAAACAGTTGCATTTTTATGGAGAAACGTGCTGAAATGCCAGCTTGGATTTTTTTTCCATTGGAATTGTTCAAGCTTGAAATGGCATTCCAGAATCTCATTTTAAAATAAAAATAAAGTCAGATGTTGTATAAAGAAATACATGCTATCTAAAAAATGAAGGTTATTATTTGAATCAAATAAGAATATTTAAATGCATTTGCAAAGCTTATTTTCCTCATTTGCTTAGGGAACATTTGGTCCCCAAAACGAAAACTCACTCACATGAGTATATATAACAGATAATTTTGTTGGAGGGAAACAAGAGTATTTTATAAAAGTGATGAGTTAGCAGTAGAATGAAGCCCAACAAGGAATGGAACTGGGAGCTGATAAGTACAAACTTCTGATACAGTGACAATTTAGCAGAAACTTGAAGAAAGTGAAAGAGAATTAAGACTTATTCCCTGATTGTTTACTCCTGTGATATTTTGTGGTTTCCCTTTTAAACAGTGGAGCTTAGGGTTATTTATTTAATCATTTCAATCTAAACCATGTTTGTTTTAGTGTAGAGTTGAAGCTCCATGAGCACAGGAAACAGGCTTATAATCAGGCTTTTTGTAAATAAAGCAGCTCTGCTGGCTGGCTGGCAGCCAGGCATATGCCAAGTGCATCAAATGTTGCTTGCTGTTTTTATTATTGAATAGTTGGCATTTTTTACAGGTGCTGATTTAATGGTTTTTATGTTTTATAAGAAATGAGATAGCATGTTGTATTGTTAAGAAATAGGCTAACAGGTTCTAACAGGAACCTAAAAATTCAGTGGCTTAAACAGGATCCATGTTTATTTCTAGGAAGGCAGGGGGCTCAGTGCAGGATGGACATTCTGAGATGCTCTCTGCCCAGCTGGTTCTGCAGTTCTTATGATACTGCCTCTCCACCTCTGGGTGTAAGGTGGCTGGCTATTCACATCCTCATGACGTCTCAGCTTCTGGCAAAGGGAAGAGTTCGTTCCAAAGTAATGGCCCTCCTTTTAAGGAGATGACCTGGAAGTCTCATACATTTTTTCAATCCTTTTAGCCCAAACTTAGTCATGTGGTGACATCCACTGCACAGAAGGCTGGAAATGTGTCCTCTTGGGGTTGTGTTGTTAATGGGATGAAGAATAGAGGAGACACTGAGGGGCTCTATAAATACATAATATACATATACATGTATATATAAAATATAGCTATTGTTTGTGTTAAACTGTAGGCTGCTGTTCTAACACATTCTTCACTGTCCAGCACACGGAGATGGAATTATTTGGTTATTCATTTCCCTATAGGTAGATCTTTTTTATGTTTTAATTTTTAATACATATTTTTATTATTATTCAATTACAGTTGTCCCCATATTCCCCCTCCATTTCTCTCCTCTGCCCTACCCAACCCCACCTCCCACCTTCAATCCTACACCGTATTGGTAGATCTTTTATTGTGACTGGTGTTTTTCAACAGTTCCCAGGTAATATTTAAGCAGCCATCTGATATTTTCATGAAATGGTAATTGAGAGGAATTTAGAGGATAATTGATAGTAGAGGAGGGTAGAAAGAGAAGATCCAACAGCAATTAAAGGATAAAATATAGGAGATTTAGCCACCTCTTCGTATATTGTAGTGCAGTGTTAAGAACATTGTCAACTTATGCTTACAAAGTGCTGACTCTCTGTCAGACCAAGTGCGAGGTGTAACAAACAGTGAATACAGGATAACAGATGGGGTCTCTTAGGAACACAGAGCGTGTTTGTTTGCTTGTTTGTTTTGGATTCTGCTGACTTCACAGAAAGGTAGTCAAAGCAGGTATTTTTATTGCTAGTTTACAGGTGAAAAAATTGACACATTAATAGCACGTGAGCAAGTTTAGAACCCAGCCCTCCAGAGTCTTTCTACTGGGTTTCTACTTTCTACTGTAAAGAGTTTTTGTCTTTATGAGACGCTGCCTGGTGAGGGACTGTAAACAAGTAGCATCACTTATCGGTACCCAATCAGCTACTTGTTTAACCTCAAACTGATGAAACTAAGTGACTGCCAATAACAATTCATTTGGTAATATATGTTGGGTTGAAAGTTCTAAGAATTAATTGCCAGAAACTTGAGTTTCTCTGCAGAAAAATGCTTACCATACTCTGCATGTGCCCACCAAATATGACTCCTTGAATATCCCTTCCTTTTGAGAAACTCTTTTAATCTTGATGGAATAATAGGAATGAAACTGCAAGTGACAGCAGCTGGGAGTTCTATGCTGTGGTGTTTACGATATTTACCGTCATTAAGGCTCAAACAAGGGCCATAATTACTGCTAGCATTAGGTGAGGGCCCAGGGAACAAAGGCACTTCACTAAGCCCTGAAAAATTTCTCCCTCTCTCTCAGATTATTTTAGAATTCATTTTATAGTCTAGGGTCAATTCTAAGATTAGAGAGCTTTGGAGAAACTGAGCAAATAATACTGAAGTTTTTTTTTTTAAACTGGTATGAATTTATTGATATATTTAGTGGCTTATCTAGCTCAGCATGTACCCTTGGTCCAATGCCATTCACAAGATATTGGTAAAATTACATTGCTTTTGTTTGTCTATACTAAGACATGTCAACTAATATAAGAAAACACGTACAATGGGGGGCATTGACTGTGAGTAGGGGTGGGGCAGAGGACAGCAATAGGGAAAAACGCGGACAACTGTAACTGAACAACAATAAAAAATGTAAAAAAACAGAAGAAAGAAAACACATTTTTTTATTTGAATTATTTAGTAATATTGGTTTTCCCTTCCTATTTGTGTAGACTGTTTCCTTTCGTGTGGTTCTCATTGACTTCTGCCTTAAGCTTGTCTCACACTTTTTCCCAGTGGTTGTTTAAGCAGGTATTGTAATCCTGGTTTTACAAATTAAGTGGGCATTCAAGAAGCTGAAACACTACAAATAAGTAGCACAACTGGAAGAGTGGAGAAAATAGGAGACAAACAGTAGGTCTGTTTCTCCAATCAGTAATTTCTGCTCTAGTAAGATCAGGTGTCTGGCACCGTGAGCCCTCCCTCTATCCTTCTAACTCCGACCGCTGCCTGACAATGGAGTGCGGGTGTTTGACAACTGAGCTTGCTGGGACATATACTAGGTATAGACTAGCATAGTACCAAGCACATTAAAGGCATACTCAATGTTCGGACACCCTCTAAATTAAGTGTACTTATCCCCATTTTACAGGTAAGGAAAAGTGAGGCTTGGAGAAGTGAAATAACTGGCCCAACACATTAAGATTTTGATGAGTAACATTTAATAACTATAAAACCAACAAAATAATTAGATAGCAATTAATCACTAGTGTTTCAGGTTACAAAAAGGACTTCTGAACACTTTATGTTTTATTGAATGATGTATGTGAATGGGTTTTTCTTTTATTTTACCAAAGTAAGTAGTAAGAAAATGCATCATTAACTACAAGGAAATCATATAAGCACAAAATAATAAACTAGCCAATTTTGGACAAATGCTGCACATTGAAGGTATTATATTTTCAGAGCCAGTGGGAGAGATGTTTTTGTAAATGCCAGAAAGTCAAATGTGAATATAAGCCAATAAGTGTAAAAAATGTACAGTTGGAGATATTGGGGGGGGAAGCACTCTTAAAACAGTGACTACTCCTAGAATCAAATGTTTTAGAACTTGGATAAATACACCATTAAATTAAAAAAAAATTACTTTAAGTAGTAGCTATTTAAATAATTTTTAAACAGAGGTTACTACAACATTAATTTGTTCCTAGATTTAAAATGGGTCTACTTCAGAATTGAAACATCATGCATTTTAGAAACATAGAACCCTGGTTTCAATCTGGATTATTGAACTTGCCCTAAGAATATAAGCATTGTTCAAAGTATTTCTTCACTGTTTCTCCATTTTAATACCATTCTTACATTAATAAAAGTGAAATGTTTTTATAAAATAGCATTTTATAAGAAATTTATTCTTACAAAAAGTAAAATTCAATAAATAAATTCTTACAGAAAGTCAAGATTAATTTGCAGTTACATAGTATAATATTTTAGAAGAAAGTTTCTATTTTCCATATTGTTTTTTGTGGCACCAATATGTCACATGTTTGAGTTTTTAGGGAATCCAGATTCACCCTTGTGGTGTTTTAGTTGTCTTGGTTTAATTTCTTTGAGGATGGAGTAGGTTGGCTTAAAATAATATTCTTTAATTACAAAAAAGAAAATAACCTCCCACTACATAATTAAGTGTGGTTGCTGCTCTGGAAATCTTCACTGGGAAATTGACTCTTAGATTCCTAGCTGAGGTTTGGCTTAGAAAAGGATAATATATTTACAATATAATTAGACACACACAATTAAGGAACATACTACATTACTGCATGTCTGGGGAAACATAGTCTGTTCTTTGCCATTCAGAGGTGGCTTTATGAACTCCACCGTGTTTTCAGTTTGCCTAGTCTCTCAGTTTCCAACAGGTTCATCCTCTGTGCCTTTGCCATTCCCTCATTTGTCCTCTTCTCAGAATAACTTAGCATGCTTTGCATGGTACTGTATTTATTTGTGAACCGATACACCGATTTCTCTACTAGACGTGATTTACCCTTACATATTCCAGAGTACATCAGCACCATTTCTTGTAAGTCTTAGACACTCCATGAATATGTATTGAAATAACAAGAGAACAAAGGATGTGTTGAGTGGTTCACAGTACTCAGAGTGAGTAGAATTGGGGTCCTGGTCTTTACTCAGCTCCTGTTGACTGGTGGCAAGTCCCTGCATTTTCTCTGGACTAGACTTTCCTCATTTATAAAATAAAGGTCTGGGACTAGCTCCCTTTTAAGGCCCTTTTTGACCCTGGCTTCCTGAGAATTTATGAGACAGAGAGAGTTAGAATGATAAAAGTGCAGTGAAAGGGACTCGTTATTACAGGCATTCTGGCACGCTGATAAAAAATCGTGCCTCTTGTTAGATTTCATTCACACACATTCCATTTTGCTGAGGTGGTAACCGTCACAAATAGGAAATCGGCACTGATTTATTTATTGCTTAGTGTTACGTTATTTGAAGAGCCCCTCTGATTACGACAGAAGCATGGTCATAGAGCCGCGCTGTACAGTTCTGGGCCGGTCTTGGTCTATTGCAGTGTTATCTGCCGGAAACATTTCAGGGGCCCACGGGGACTCACCCGCAGACCTGTAACGTCTCCCTTTTCTAAACCAGTGTTACACCTGGACCAACCTTTGTGGTTCTTACTATGATTGCAAGGCAACCTTCGGCAGTAACTGTTAAGAAACTCTGAAGATAAAAAGAGCGTTTACTGTTTACAGGTCCTGGAACTTAAAAAGTAAGACTGGGGGCACATGTCAAGGAGGTCTCAAGTAAGGGGGGGCACATGCATGTGGGCCTAGAGCTCTGTTTTCGTTAGGGTCCAGGGTTCACAGGCTCTCTCTTTATTGGTGAATTTAAAATATAAGAGTGAGAATGTAAAGCATGGGAAGAGAAAAAATAACTACCCCAAATGGTCAGTTACAGAAATCAATCAAGGTCTAAAAGAAAGGAGCCTGTGTGAGTTGATGGGGCCTGGCTCCTTATCTGGTCATGTGGCTGGCACTGTGTTTTTTCAGGACAACTTCTTTGAAATGAGTGCTTCTTTGAAATGAGACAGCTTCTTTGAAGTGGATGCCTTGGCAATCAAAGCCCAAGTCAAGCACTTGTCTTACAAAAACAGAAGACAACTGTCAGGGCTTATGCTACAAGTTACTGAAGTGTCTGTGGTGATGCTGGTGTAAACAAACCTACTGTGCTGCCAGTCATATAAAAGTAGAGCACATAAATTACAGTCGTGAGCTGTACCGTCTAGCATTATGTAAGCACACTCTATGATGTTCATACAAGGAAATGGTCTAACAACACATTTCTTCTAACATACCCTGGTCGTTAAGTGGATCATGACTGTAGTCTCTTGAGAGCTGCTATGGGTTCTTTGGATTTCCTTGGCCAACACCAGCCCTACCAGCATTGCTGAACATTTCTCCTCTGTTCTTACATCAAAAATGACCCATACTCTTGGTTACTGCTGGTTGCCGATTCCTCCCACAGCCCCTAGTTACCTGTAGATATGGCCTGTTCTGCTAAAAAGAATGTGTACCATAACATATGCTAGGTAATACTGGAAATTAGGAGGTAGTACAACTGATACATTCTTCTTGGGGGTATACATCTGCCAGCACAGTTCTCGCCAAAGACTCTTCCCCAACACTGCTTTCTTTTGCTCTCTGATCTTTTGACCCTATTACAATATATTCTTGATGTGGCATGGGTTTTAAAAGTCCTCTAGTCTATTATTGGGCATGGACTTTGTTACCTCTAGACCACTTTGGAAATTGTTGGTGGTTGTGTATTCTGGAACTTCCGTTTTGAGTTTCTGCTGCATATATCTGTATCTATAGCTGCACATGTCTATAACTATTTTAAACCATATTGCAGAACAAGATGGTAAACTAGTACATTTTATTTAACTCCAGAAACATGTAAAGCCTGTATTTCTTTCCATTTTAGGATTGCCTGTATTTTTAAAATACAGGGTGATATAATTTAAACAGACAGATTTTAATTTATTTGAGAACATGTTATTGCTCTGAAAATAAATGGAGATACCTTAAATGGCTCCATGAGTTATGAAAACATGGCACAGTATTGTGAAGTTGTTTTAAAAGGATGTATCACATCCTTCAGAGTGTTCATACTTGTTGACCAGTTGGGTCAGAATAAATGTCATATTAATCATGAACTGACTCCCTAAATATTTACCTTGTGATGGTGTTTGCACATTTTTCTTCTTGCTGGAATACACTTCTCCTGGAATCCATGGCTTCAACTCATCACTCTTGGTGTCTGAAGGAACAAGTGCTGCAAAGCACCATCTATAACAGTGTATGAACTTGTACGAAATCTGAAAGATAAGTAACAGTAGCAGAAAGAGTTCACTTGTATAAGTGATTTCAAGTTTCTTCGTTCACTTATTAAAGAATATTTTTAAAAGGATAAAATCATCATTCTTATAGAGCTATAAAACAAACACATGTCAAATAATGCATTTGACTCATGAATTAATGCGAAAACCAGTGATTTAAAAGGTAATGCAAAGAACTGCACATTTATAGTCAGGTAAGGAATTCTGAAGTAAACTTACAAATGGATGCAAACTGGCAAAATTCTTGAAACCTATAGGGCCACAATGAATTACATTTCAACAGACATAATTTGAATATGCATGGATAGGAATTGTTTACCGTAGTATCAGTTTATGATGTTAACTTCTATCTGTACAGAGCAGTAAAATAGCCTAATCAGAGACAAACATCATTCATCTTTGATGAATGAATGAGCTAACCAGGAGAAGCACTAAATTTCAAAACTTTGAACGAATTTTCCTTAGGAAAGTATATCTTAGATTCTTTTAAGCAGCACTTCATGTATTCGATGGGAATGGCAAATGCTTCCTCTCCTGCATTTACACTGTTCCATGCTTTGTGGAAACTTACCCTTTGGAGAGGATCTTCTGAGCTGGTCTTTAGCTTGCTGTGTGTGTGGGTAGCTGAGTTCTGATGGTCTTCTTTTGGAGGCCCAGTAAAGTAAGGGTTCTTGGAGACCAGTTACTGCGCTTTATATGTGTCACCTAAACTAATCCCTGGTTCATGTTATGTGCTTAGTTAATGTCAGGTGAAGGCACAGATGGTTTGAGAGACAATTATTCTAAGGTCACTTGATTAACTCACAAGGCTCATTTCTTTCTCCCTCCCTAGAAAAATGTAGTTATTCAAATGTACCAACTAAATAAAGGACTTCATAATATATTGTGTTTATTTCTGGGACAAGTGTTCAGTTCATTTTTTATTTTCTTGAACATTTTTGCTTCAGAAAACATTATTTGCACACAATTGTGCATATTTCCAGTTATTTGTCACATTTCTTCTAGGTTCCAAGTATTCTTTGTCCTTACCCTTAAGCAATTGGCATTTAAGCTCCAAGGAGAGGCTCTGGTAATAAGGGAGTATGTTTTGTGCACTCTTGGTACTGCCAGTAATGTTTTCAAAGTAAAATTAATTTTTAAAGAGTAGACTTCTGTGACCAGGACACTATTATTAAAATCCCTTCTGGCACAATACCCAGCTTTCTTTATTATTTTTTCCTTTTTATTGAATTTATTGGGGTGACCCTAGTTAACAAAGTTGTACAGGTTTCAGGTACACAGTTCCACAACACATCATCTGTTCACCATATTGTGTGTTCATCAGCCCAGGTCAAGTCTCCGTCCATCACCATTGATTCCTCCAATACCCAATTCCACCTCCCTGCCCCCTCCCCCCAGCAATGACTACGCTGTTTGAGTCCAAGTTTTATTTTTTCTTCTTTGTTGTTTAATCCCTCTCCCCTGACAGCTGTCAACCTGCTCTCTTTGTAAGAGTTTGTCTTATTTTGCCTGTTGATGTTTTTATTTTTCAAAAGCTATATTTTATGTTATACAGGTACCTATTCCTCAAAATTAATATTTAATCCAAACCAAAGTATATTAGAAAATAAAATAGAAATACATTAACATTACATAAGCCTGAAGTTAGTAGGGTCTTAAACTTTCATTTAGTGTGTTAGAGCAGGGCACTTTTTTTTCTTTTTTGGAAACAGTAAAAAAGTATGAGAAAGGATTACTAAGGACAAATAGATTAGAACGTTGCAATATTTGGAACCAATTGTAAAGTAATTAAAATACAATATCTATACATTTACATAAAATAGACTGAATATCTTAGGAATTGGCACTTGTATTATTTTCATACATAGTTATGATTTGTGCATTAGAAATGTAATGGTTTTGAAAAGAAGGAAAATATCAGAATTGTTTCTGAGAGTTCTCTTAAAATTATTCCCCATGGAAACTCTCTCCTTCTTTCTCATTCTTAGTTTTAGAATAGTAATACTTGACTTTTAAAATACAATAGGAAGAACATTGAGTTTTAGATGGTAAGTCCTTTTAATAATAAAGTCAGGTTATCAAGGGCATTAGCTGTACTTCTTTGAATTAATTGGACTCTTTCAGTCTCCCGATGAATTTATTCCCTTTTGGGAAAAGTAGCACCTGCAATCTAAATGTGCTTCTTACAGAGAAAAATCGCTAGCCAGTTCACTTCAGGTCAGTTTATTGTCTCTTGACTGTCTATCATGTGTAAGAACTCAGTTTTGATTATAGGGATACAAAAATGAATAGCACTTTCAGAGCAGTGGGAGAAATAAACAAAAATATAATTTCTTGTTCAAGGGTATAGGATGAGAAGGAATCATTTAAAACTGCAATAAATTCAAAGAATCTTCTTGGAGTCCACGGACCCCTGGGCTGAGAGTTGAATACAAACAAGTTACCATGGCAGAAAGGTGTGTATGTGCAATATGTGTGTGTACTTTTAATTTTTTTTTCTGATTACAAAAGTTGAAAGGTGAAGTGGGGTGTGGTAAGGAGATGTGGTTGGTGAGATGAAAGTGATGTGTTTCTAGCAAAAATTAAGAGCCTCTCCTGTGTATTTTGGGTAAACTAAATTAATTAAATTTAGATTTAGAGCAGGATTCTTAGAAATGTGCAATATTTCCAAGGATAATAAGAATGTGGATGAAAAGGTTTAGCAGTCAATACAGAAATATATATTATATATATTAAAATTTTTGGTATGAGGGAAATTGTTAGGGATGTGTTTGGTATTTTTGAAGTATGTTTTATGCAGAAAGAAATTGGCAAGACATGAGACTGGAAACATACTCGGGATCTATACATACACAATGTGTGTGTGTGTATATGTGTGTATATATGTGTGTGTATGTGTCTATGATTTTAAAAATTAAACTTTTATTTTAGAACAGGTTTACTTTTACAGAATTTTTGTGGAGAATACAGAGTCCCCTTTTATACCACATTGAATTCCCCTTATTACTAACACCTTCCATCAATATAGTATATTTAGTACAACTAATGACCAAGTTGGTAAGTCATTATTAACTAAAGTCTGTGCTTTACTCATTATTCAGATATCTGGGGCTTCACCTAATGTCCTTTTCTGTTCCAGAATCCCAAAAGTAGACTTAGTCGTCATGTCTCCTTAAGCTCCCCTTGGTGTGAGTGTTTCTCAGACTTGTTTTTTGAGGACTTTGACAATTTTGAGAAATGCTAATATGATATTTTGTAAAATGTTTCTCAATTAGAATTTATTATTGTTTTCTCATGATTGGTTGAGGCAATGCATTTTTTTTTTGGAAGACTATCAGATTGTCTTTCTTATACCAAGAGTGCGTTCTACCCATATAATTCATCCCTGCTGATGTTAACTTGGACCTCCTGACTTGAGGTAGTGTTTGTCCGGCTTCTCCACTGCAGATTCACCTTCACCTTTCTCCCTTTCATGCTGTACTCTTTGGAAGGAAGTCACTCTGCACAGCTCACACTTGAGGCAGAGCTGTGCTGCACTTCCTGGAGGGAGGAGTATCTGCGTTATTTGGAATACTTCTGTGTGAGATATTTGTTAATTCACACTCCGTGTATTTACATAAGCATTTGTTCTCACCTTTATGAATATTGGGGTATTTGCTTTTTAAGATTGGGTTGTATAATCCAGTAGTACCTTATTTATTTTGTTCAAATTGTTTTAGTGTTGGCCATTAGGAGGCCCTTCAATTGTCTCCACTGTCCTTTGGAAATACCCTCAGCACTGTGATTTTTATTTATTTTTAGCCTCTTTCTTTCTGTCACTATGGACACTACAGATTTGTCTTGTGCCATTTCTGCCCTAGACCTAGAATTGGCTATTCCTCCAAAAAGCCCTGATTTCTGTTATTGGATAAATTAGAAACCAAGATCCGGGCACTGAGTATGCTTATTGCTACTGGCCCTCACAGCTGACAGAAAAGAACATCTGTGAGTGCATATTAGCTTCAGTGTATCCTCATGTCTCTAAATATTTCTCTACATGACCATCTATATCCATATTACATGAAACAAGTTCATACTGATGTCTGCAGTTATAATCCATGTAGATCATTCTAGTCTCCCATCCTTACTTAGCGGTAAACTTCTGCTCCAAAAGTGGTCAGGTGCTACCACCTACATCCACTTATTTAGTTATGCAATTCCTGTATACATGTAGAGAGGTTTTAAATGTTAACTCATACCCAGGTGTTGGTGGGGGGGATTCAGTCTGATACTCCTAACATCTATGTGTCATATCTGAGTCTGGTTCTGATTCATTCTGTCTCTTCATAATGTGTTTTTACTTGCCTGATTGATACATACATACATACATATGAATATGTCTAGCATTCCAAAATATATATATTTGAATGCTAGACATGCTTGCTATTGGGCAATAGGAACTGGGATAAGTAGGTCTCACGCTTAAGAAGTTATTATGTTGACATGGTTAGGAGCCGGGCTGTGTTTTAAGTTTGCTATAGTATAGACGGGAGAGGCTCTATTCCTCTATTGTCTGTGTTTTGGGTCCTCTCCTGATTTCGGTCTTCTTTAAGTTATTCTCATCAGAGAGACCCTGTATCTTGTTCTTTCAGCTGTTGTCTTACTTGGACTTTGCTGATATAAGTGTTTGTTATGGGGAAAAGGGGCTCATTCTTTAATCTTCCCCCTTGACTGAAATAGGAAAGTTAGATGGGGCTGGGGTGAAAGGAATGAAATGCCCTTTCCCCACATTTCTGAGGCCAAGACTTGGGTAAAGTCCTTCCCCTTGAAAGATAAGCCATTGCGTGTGAAAGGCTCTGCCCACACTTTAGAATAAAGACTACACCCTGCCCCACCACCAGAACCAAGATGGGACCTTTCTGCATTGTCACTGGGAGAACCTGGTCAAGTTCCTGAAGGTGGGTCCCCATGGAAGTGTGGGGGCCTACTCATTCTGTGGTGTTAATTTCTCATTCTCATGCTGGAACACTCAGCCTCCGGCAAGTAGTCAAAACCACTATTCAAATTGGACACCAGTGCACAGCGCCGCTGGCTTTTATTCCCGGTGATCACATTTCTGCTGTGACTCTGGATTCACCTGTCTCTCCACTATATTGGGGCGGTGTTCGCTCTGCTCATAGTTCTCTGTTGGTTTTAAGTAAAGTTGTTTTGAGTTTATCCAGCCTTTTATTATTGTATGATTGGCAGTAATGATTACTGTTAAGTTTATATTGGAGGTAAAAGTGAACATCTTCATACACACTTTAAAAATTTTGTTTATTCAAATTCACTCTGACTGTGATCCCTACTCCATGGAAATGGAGGAATTTTGTTGTGGCATGTACCCTCAGTGTGAGATGAATTAACCCGCGCACACACACAGGGTTGAGGAGCACTGAGGAGTGCCCTCACATGTGGGTGTTGCTCTCCCAGGGCTTCCTCTGGAGGAGCCCACTCTCCTGTTCTAGAGCTCGTTCAGCAAACTGCCACTCTGCTGCTTCTGTTCCACTTCGGGCAGAACCGATAGGGGGGCTGGTAGTCCCTGTGCCTCAGGATCCAGCCTTTTGTTTCAGACGCATCGCTACCCCTCCTCGGCATTGCTGCAGGTGGGAAACGGGGTGTGGGCAGGTAACTGTTGATCACAGGTAACTGTTGATCACAGAACACATAAACCTCTGTCTTTTCCTCATCTGTGTGCACCTCACTCAAGCTGCTTTTTCTAGCTGTCCTTTTCTCTCACCCTTCCTCTCCCTTTTCTCTTAGGATGTTTCATTGTGGCTTCAATATATTAAATGTTTAAATATCTCTTTTAGAATATTAAATATCTTTAAAAAAATGAAAGCCAGAAGAGAAGTGCCTTCCTGAAGAAAATCTGACTTTCCCCTGGGCTGTATCTTCAAATTCAACAGATTTGATATTTTCTCAATATAAATATGCACAACACCAGCAGCTCTGTGTGCATGTGTGTGAACACATATTAAAATTACATGTATACAGGTGCTGAAGCAATGAAAATGGGGAAAATATTGGGAAATACATACATTTAACAATAGTCATGAGTATTTTTTTCCTCATAACACTAACATCTTTAACCTAAATTTTAAAAGTGGGGATGTTCTTTATTTTTATTTTCAGCACACAGAGACTTCTAATAACTGCACTTGTAATATAGTCTTAGAATTCAAATTCCCATTCAGTTCAGTATATGAATTAAAATGCCTCAGTTTCAGTGTTCTCCACTCATTATTTCTGCAATTGTGCTAAGTAATAAATAAATTCTTAAAGCTTTATCTTACTGCTGTAGTATTTAAAATAGACAAAGACATTAAAAAAAAAGTGTTCTGGTTAAGAGTACAATATAGGATCCAGAGTAAATGAAAGAGATTTATTTGTCATCTGTGAAACCTATAAATTCTTTACCTCTGGAACATAGATTAACGGGGAAGGAGGGTATCAAATCCTCCACAAAGGGCAACACGCTGGTGGCTGCTGATGCTGGGACACGAACCCTGGCCTTCTGCTTCCCGATGTCCTTGTTTCCAAACAGTTCCCAGGGCACTTGTACTTATTTATAGATGTGTGTTCCACTTTGTATCTGAGTTTGGGGGCACACATACAATTTAAAAGCAAATTTCATTTAACCATTGTGACATGCTTGGTGTGATTTCAGTGCATTGCATACATTTACATGTAATGTTTTTGCAATAGTTCTAGAATGTCACTGTTATCATCATTCCACTTTTACATATTGGACACTTAAGTAACTTGTCGGAGGTTATAGAGAAATAAACAACTCAACCCTAGTGAAATTTAGTTAATTTAGCTTAACTTCTTCTCTGTGTGGCTCACCATGCTGGGCTTACTGTATTATTTTATGAACATCTATATGAGTAGCAGCACAAAAGGAGTATAATAGTTTTATGTCTTAAATCCATGAATGCTTTTTATAGCGAAGTAGTGAATTTAAGGTACAATGACAGAAGACTGTTTCACTTCCTTTCTATACTCTGTTTCACTTTTAGTTTCTCAAATATGAAATAATGACACTGAAATAAGGCATTTATATAATACAAATATTCAGTTTGATGAATATATCATATTAATATTATGTATAATGTATAGTTAGAAAATGTAACAATATCATGTACTATTAGTTATTGAGAAAGAACATAGTTATCGAGAAAGGGACAAAAGGGTTTGCTGATTAACGTGGCGGGCTGATTTGAGTAACACATCATCATGCTTCATTCACCTGTGCCACCTCTAGATGCCTTCCCGTTGTTTTTTGTTAATTCATCTCTCAAATTTCATCAAAAGCTAAACTTCAAGTCATCAACAATTATTCACAATGGATGTAATGTGAGAAGAGACCATATTTCTTAATTCTGGGATGTCAGCGTGTCTTCTGCGATAAATGGTATTTTGAGTACGTTCACTGTTAACCTTCCCTCCAATACAGAGATTGAGTTTGTTATTGCTTGTATTGATGGGTTGTCCTCACAGGGTTGAAGCCCGGGCTGCAGCGATGATTGAAGTCTGTAGGTGGAGGAGACAACTGCAGTCCCTGGAGGTGTTAGGAGTCTGCAGTGTTTCGGAGGTCTGGTGCTGCCATTTATATTTTTCTTCCCTGGAACTCTTCCTTCATAACAGATTTTGAACTAAAAATAAAGAAAATCTTCCAAACTCTGTTAAAAGTTTAGTTTCTCAAAGAAATCTTGCCACCTCCTTTAAAAAAAGTCTAATTAATTTTACGCCCTTTCCTCCTTTTATTATTTCAACAATCTGTCCACATTTTTAAAAAGATTTTATTTATCTTTAGAGAGAGGGGAAGGGAGGAAGAAAGAGAGGGAGAGAGACACTAATATGAGATCAATCGGTTGCCTCTCATAATGCACCCCGACCAGGGCTGAACCCATGACGCAGGCATGTGCCCTGACTGGGAGTTGAAGTAGCAACCTTTGCTTCGTGGGATGATTTTGAACCACAGTGAGCAGGGCTGGCCACAGTTTTCTTTTAAAATAGGAACATTAAGGTCAATGTTGCCTTTATTTTCACAATTACCTTGTTTTGTTTCTATCAATTCTTTCAAAACTTTGTGTTCTTGGTGGCAATGTTCATTAACTCTGTACTGTGACTTAATTCTTGATTTCTAGTGGCTATTTAGTAAAATCTCAAGTTTAATCAATAAATATGTGTGTGTACATGGATTTTGTGTAAGGCACAAACACCTGAGATTTTTTCTAGGTAAATGATATAAGCCATGGAGCTACAGATAAGAAATGCTTATTTATTTTTGTCAGAGACAAGTTCAGATGCTTTTCGGTGGGTCTGTAGTTTCTCACTGGACGTGCACATCCAGTACCTGCAGGATATTTCTCAAATGTATATTCTTTGTCAATCTGTAGCATAATTTGTACTGAAGACTCTCTGAGGGGCAGAATTATACATTCTTTTTCAGAAAGATGGTAAGCCTACATTAAAACTGCATCTGAGAATCTATCAGATTATATGCAAAAATCATTAAATTGGAGAATATCCATATTATCAGACATATTTTGTTGACATTTGATTAATATATGATTATAATATAACCTAACTCCATAGTTTTGGCCCCTGTGCCCAGAATGTTTGCAGTTGGAGATTAATACTAACAAGCAGATGAGTCAGATAAAAAACATGCTAATAAAATATGCACTGCTTTGGGTTTTAAATGGCTAATTTCTAGATTAATTTTGGTATTTTAAAAGTTAGTTGTAATTTTTGAATGTTAGAATAATATCTTTTTTCACTTATAGTTTACATTCAGTATTGTTTTGTAACAGTTTCAGGTGTACAGCACAGTGCTTCAGCAATCATATACTTTAGGAAGTACTCCCCCTGATATTTCCAGTACCCATCTGGCACTGTGCATAGTTATTACAATATTATTGACTGTGTTCCCTATGCTGTACTTTATATCCCCTGACTATTTTGTAATTACTAACAGAATAATATATTTTAAAATAAGAAAAATCTCACAACAGTTTCTGGGAAGACTACATTTGAGCTTTGGACAGATTCCCTAGGGGAAAATAATTTTAGAGACAGAAGGTTATATTACCATCAAGAGGAAATGACAGAATCTAAGTTGGAAAGAATCTTGGAAGTCATCTGGATAACTTCTTGACCTTTGTTATATACCTGATCACACAGTTACTCTTTGGATATATATATGAAGAATGTTTTGATCTCTGGTAGAATGATTCTAATTGTTTCAGAACTGAAACTTTTCAGTAATTTCATTAGATTAAAATTTCACTTCTTTTTTTTAAAGATTTGATTTATTTTTAGAGAGTTAGAAAGAAGGGGAGTGAAACATTAATGTGTGGTTGCCCTGGGCCCTACTGGGGATATGGACTGCAACCCAGGCATGTGCCCTGACTGGGAATCGAACTGGCAGTGTTTTGCCTGCAGGCCTGTACTCAATCCACTGAGCTACACAAGCCCGGGCCATCATTTCTAAGTTCTGTTCTTCCTTTTGAATTTAACAGAATAAACCTCATTGCTCATTGAACTAAGATCTCTTACTAGGACTACCCAGCCTGTTCAGATGATTTTTTTCTTTTCTGTTCTGAATGAACTCAGATAAAGGGATACTAAAGAGAATAACAGTTTCTACTATTAAGAGTTCTGTTTCTCACAGTTTCTCCTTCTTAGTCTCCTCTCATCCTTATTTCCTCTCTTCCCTCAATTCTCTGAGTTGCTATGTCTTATTAGTTCATTCTTCCACTGAAATTAGCTAGCATTAGATTTTGTTTAGAACCTGTGAACTCTATAGTAGATGAGAGCAGGTATAAAAATGTATGAAGATTTGTATACATGTTACATCTCATTCTTTGATTTTTATCTTTTAAAATTGTTTTGGATTTCTTTACATGCGGATTGAGAGAAATGACACTTTTCTCTAAATGTTTGACTGCCCCGGGCACACTGTTGTGACTCTTGGGAATACAGGTGCCACCATTCAGTGAGCACAGTCATGCCTCCGTAAGAAGAGGAACGAGAAAGGTGCAAAATTAGATTTTAATGAGTAGTCAGAGAATGTGGATTTGATTTAACTTCTATTTTGGTTGAGATACATGATTTAATTATTAGTAAAAAGTAACATCTTGCATTTTATAATTAAAACATGGGTCTGTTTTTGTCTTATGTTTTCCTTAACTAGAAAACACATCACTGTTTAAGCTGAATGCTATTTAAGATACTCATCAGAAAAATTCATTAAGTAATTCATTCTGGCGATGCACTTGACAGCTAACTTAGATGAACATCAGCTATGGTATTTATTATAATTGCCTGAGTGTCCCTGCTTTAGAAATACCACATGCTGGTTTACACCTGAAGAAGGATGGTCTTAATTCATATACACCAACAATTTTAATTCAACAACCTTTTCAGTTTTTACTAAGACGTATAAGAAATATTTAAGCTTGTCTGGCAGGCACATTCAGCCTAGCAAGCCTGACTGAGCTCAGCTGGATTCCAATGGAATGATTCAAAGCAGGATAAAAAAAAAGGAAAAATGACAATTTAGTTAGAAACAACACGATCATGGACATTTGAGCAGCTGAGTGTAGACAATTCTTTTATCAGTGTTGCTCTTTGTTTCCCAAAAAAAGGGCACATGAAGCACCTACCAGTCAATACTTCACCCATCTGGAAGGAGTTATGAGCAGCTTTGTCATTATTGCTCTGACTTTGGTTTTTTTTTAATGTTTTTTTTCTATAATAAATTTCCTCACTTTCGTGAAGCAGGCATAACTGTCCAGGCAATGCAGTCATCAGTACCCTCAAATTGCTCTTCTAATTTTAATGTTGATGCAGAATAAATAGCAAAGACTTTTATTGTGATCATATGTGTTTTCTCAGTGGGCAAGTAAGCATATGCAATTTACTTTGTTTTTGTTCAATGTTTGCAACAGATCCAAAAGAAAGACATTGTCCCCGGTAGATGTGTATGTTTGTGTATACTTGTGTAATATAATATGAATCTGAGAGAGACAGTATGCCAAAAGATATGGCAAAATTTTACAAATTAATGTATCTGTGCAAATGGTATACAGATCTCTATATTCTTATAACTTCTCTGAAACTTTGAAATATTTAAAATAAATAGTTAAAAATAATACAGTGTATTTCAGATGTGTCCCAAAAAGGAGCATTAATTCTTATAACTAAAAAATCATCCTGAATTCAAGAGTTTAAAAACAGTTCTTTAAAGAGGACCCATTTGAGAATTACCTTCATTGTGGCCCTGTGTCACTTAGATTTTTATTTTCTAGGAACAAGGATATTCTCTTATATAGGCGCTGTACACAGTTATCCAATGCAGTAATTTATTTGACCTAGACATTTTATTCTAGAAATCCTGTTCTAATATTGTCCCCGTAATGTCCTTTATGGCATTTGTTCTTTCCTTTGAGGATGGGGTTTAGGTTCACACATTACATTTAGTTGTCATGCCTCATTAGTATCCTTCAATCAGGGGAAGTTTCTTAGTCTTTGTCTTTTATGTCACATGTTTGAAGAATCCAGGCCAGTTATTTTATAGACTGTTTCTCAGTTTGGATTTGTCTGATGTTTTCTCATGATTTGATTCAAGTTATGTATTTCAGACTAAAAAATAACAAGAATGATGAGTCCTTCTCAAAATATCAAATCTAGTTGAAATATCCTATCTAATATTTGGATTTATTTTTATTGTTTTCTATTGTGGCACATACATTTCCCCCTGGAAACCCAGTGGAATTTTGAAAATAAACACCAGAGGCAAGGCAGATAGAACTGAATTTTCTCATCTTTCTCTGTCTCTCTCTTTCATCCTATATTATTATTTTATTTAATTTTAATTTAATTTAATTTAATTTAATTTTTTAACTTTATTTTTATTGTTGACACAATTACAGATGTCTCATCTCTTCCCCCAACTTTACCCATGGCCTCTCAACCCCCTTACCCTTTACCCCTTATTTTCATCATATATTGCTCATCGGGTCTTAGACTTGAAATAAGAAATGTGGTTCTTTCTTTGTTGCTACTACATGGATGGCCTTGATGAAGGCATTTAAGAACATGAAAAATCCATCCTTAAATTTCCTCATAGGTACAGAAGGAAGGTTGGACTGGGAACACAAGTTCTGAGAGAATATGTTTCTGGAAAGCTCTGTCCAGAAGCAGCTGCATATGGCCTCTTCCTTAGACCCTCTTGTTGAAAAACTGACCCTTGGGGAGTGATTTTCCTACTAAAGGATCATCATTTCAGTCACCTGATTTTCTTGAATTTAGTTCTTTTGTCAGAAATGCTGCCATACTCATGCACTACAAAAAAAAAAAAAAAACAAAAAAAAAAAAACAAAACCATTGTAGCCACCTATAAACTAAAAATGAAGCCATTGCACCTAAAGACACTTTCCATTTAATTTTACAATTCTGAGGCAATTTTCTTTTATTCATCCATTATATTCTACAAGGCTAATATGTTTAAAAAGGTTCTCTGCCTAAAGATATTAAGTGATACCTATGTCAACTCTGAGTACTTTCCTGCCATCTGGGGGAGGTGATTATGCACATCAAATCAGTGGTGACAGTGACAGGACTTGGGCACATTTCAAATGTGGCATCAAAGACTCATTTCAGTTGCTTATGAAGCTGTACTTTTCATTCTGGACTCTTCAGTCAGGAAGCAATAGTTATACATACTATGGACTTGCTTTATCTCCTGCCGATGGATCCTGTCATGGAAGCCTAAAGGGCTACTGAGGTGAGAAATGTGGCCCAGCTAGAAAGGGCAAAGAGGAGAGATAAAGAGAGGAGGAGAAAATAGGGACCATGACGAAGGGTACAAAGTCACTTGGGTGACTTTGAAGCAGAATCACTGACATTACAACTTCACTCTTTGTTCCTGTTTCTTAGTATTGCTGTCCATTCTTATCATGCTTCCTCTACCTTTCTCTACTTGAATTCCTTGAAATTAATGAAGTCATCCTAGCATAAAGAGTTATCAAAAAATTTAATACTTAAAAATACAGCATATGTTATGATTATTGCATTAGTTTCCTAGGGTGGCTGCAACAAAGTACCACAATTGGTATAGTTTTAAAATAAAACATATCTTTTTAATAGATTTAAAAAAACTGATATTTAGAGTGAGCAGTTTTATAGACTTATTTGATATGAAACAGCATAGAAATAATTGCATCCCTCATCTGGTTGTAAGGACTGGTATTTTATATCAATTTGAAATCAATATACTATTGATATTGTGTAATGTAAAGGTTTGTAGAGATCTAAACTGGAAGGTTAAATGTAAATCTGTTGACAATGACAATGAACTGAATTCACTCTTTATTTATAGAGATAATCAAAGCAATATAAAGACAATTCACCCTTTAAAAGAAAATTCTCACTATTGTGATTCATAGTACGTTTTCCAGTAATATGATTTCAGGTGGTCAAGGCAGTGTTGAAGATACTTTTGCATGAAATGAGGCTGTTTTGTTTGTCTTCCAAATGACTTTACCTCCTGCAGCCCGTCTGTGGTGATTTCGAGTTATCTTCTGTTGGCAGCGAACCAATGAGCCCATGAGCACCTCGGCATTGAGCTCACAGCGTGGGTGCACGCCTGGTCTGTCAGGGCGCTCATGAGACTGGTGCCAGCTAGTTCCTTCTCTTTTTACATTTCTTCAGCAGTTTCTTTATCCAAGAAGCTGGGGAAAGATAAGGATTCCAGTGGATGTACTAAATATGAATGTTGTTGTTTGTGCTCTTAGGCAAAACCCAGGGACTTCCTCTAATTTGTGGTTATTCTTTGTATTTCATTTATATCTAACCACTTAATAAGGCTCCTCTCTGGTTAAAAGATAGATGATTTTACTTTTTCCTCCTTAATACCTAAACTACCTTACACCTATGTTAAAAAAAAAAACACTAAAACAAAACAAGAAAAAGAAAGTACTGAACTGAACTCTGTAATTTTAGGATTTGCCTTAAGCCCTAATCCATTTCTCACTTTGAAGGTCGTACTTAGTTTGTCTGAAATTTATTCATGATTGCTATGTTTTTATTTGTTTCACATATATTACATAATATTGTCAATTCTGTAGAAGATACAGTTTCAAGTTATTTCTATATGAACCTCAATCTTTTTATCTTTACCACAGGAGTCACAGTCCCATTATAATGTGGGTGTTTGAGGATAAAACAGAAAAAAAGGTACAGGAAATGCCCCAATGTGTGCAAACTAATAGTTAAATTCAGCAAATGTTTAGTTAACTGTACTTTTCTAGCTACTGTGGAGATAAGAATATATTGGTAATCACTTTATTGTCTGAAACAGCTTATATGTAGCCCAACTATTTGGGAAAAAAAAAAAACCTGTTGAAACAAGTAAAGAACAATACTTCCAGTGTATCACTCTATATATAGTAACCATTTATAATTACACAATGATTCACTTCAGCTGTTTAATGAAACCAAAAGCTAGGAAGCAAGCAAGATTAATTTCTTCTCCCTGGTTTTCCAGTTTATTAAAACTGGCATTCACAATTGCTCCTTCATTCATCAAAGCAGAACTATTCAAAATGCTTTTGGTTCTTTTCCCCAAATTTATAATCCATATTATACTATAATGTATTTTGTGAGAATTAAATATTGACTATATAATCAGAGTTCTTGATTCTAAATCTCTCTCTTGCTTACTGTCATTTGTACTTCATATATTCTTCTGCCACATAGGATCATCACCAAATTCAAAAACATTAAATATGAAAGATGCTTAAATATTATGCAGTTAACCCACCTCATTAAATGGTACCAACCCAGGCCCTGGAGAAGTAAAATGACTAATACAAGGTCATATTCTTAGGGATGACAAGGTCATGGCAAGAATCCATATTTCCTAAGTCAAGGCCCATTTTCTCCCATTTTCTTCAAGTTTTATAATTTCCAATATGAAAAACAGTTTAATAGTTCTATTAAAATCATCTAATATCATATCACTTGAGGCAAATTATAGACTATGCACTTACATACTTTGTTAATATACAAAAAACTCATTGGCCCCTAATTAACTGTGAAGTCAGACCATGAACAGACTGGCACACAGTGAACCCTCTTCCTGGGACCGTGCTGGCGGTGCAGTGCTCTTGTCTGAGCACTGGACAAGCCACGGAGGCCTTCTGTGAACTGCACATCTCACTGTGAGGATGCTCCCCAGATCCATGGACATCCCTACACAGGTACCCTCTTCTTTCCTGGTGTCCATTTATTCATGGGGCACATAAACAAGCATCAGAGACAGCAAATTCCATGGGGGGAGAGACTGTCAGTTTTTACATTTTCATGTCACCAGAGTCTGATGGTTAGAAGAGCTTTATTGTTATTTTTACAATGAATAAAATAATGCTTTGAATTACTGTCTTACCGGACCTCTCAAGGCCTGAAACTCAGGACAGTCTTGCTTCCCTCATAACAGCTGAATAGCAACCCTTCCTCAATAACAATAATAAATGATAATTCATTAATGATAGCACTGGGGCCCCAGCCAAAGTAGAGGTGTAGACAGAAATGCTTCACCTTCTCGCACAACCATAGAAGGACTTACAACTAGATCTCAAATAACAGAACTGTCAGAAAATCAAGCTATACGGAATTCCGATGCCATATTCATCCAGACAGCAGGAGGGGTGTAGTTGTGAAGACGGCCAGAGACACAGTGTGGCATGGAGAGGCTGCACCAGCAGTGGAATGGATGGTGCCTCATTCACATGTGGTGGATAAAAATAGGGAGGGATACCTTGGGAAAGAGCAATCCCAGCCCCAGGCAAGACACGCAGCTCAGGGTGCCAGCACCTGGAAGATAAATCCCCATTACCTCTGGCTGTGAAAACCAGGGGGGACTGGGGTAGTGGAAGAAACTGCTAGATTTTTGCCACTTAAATGGCCTGCACAGACTTAGAATATATGCAAATCCTCCCACTCTGGTTTTCACCAATAGGGCAGCAGCTGGAAGGGCACCAATCACATGGAAAGTGGATGAAGTGACTGGAAACAGGGTTAGTGCCAGGCAAACCTCCAGAAGCCAGGCAGCAGTATTGTCCCCTCTCTGATCCGCCCCCCACAGAGCCACAAAGCAATGAAGAAGGTCGCCCCACCCTGGGAATACCTAAGGCTCTGCCCCAAACAATTTAGCAGGTGCACTAAGTCAGGGAGTCAAAGCAGCTCTGTGTAATCCACAGAAATAAACAGGCAGGCTGCCAAATTGAGGAGACCAAGAAATATGGCCCAAAAGAAAACAGGGAAAAAAAAACCCACTCAGAAAAAGAACTAATCAAAACAGGGATAGCCAGCCTATCAGATGCAGAGTTCAAAACACTGGTGATCAGGATGCTCAGAGAACTCATTGAATATAATGAAAACAAAGGAAGAAGTAAAGGTCACATTAAATGAAATAAAGAAAAATCCACAGGGAACCAACAATAAAGGGAAGGAAACTGGGACTCAAATCAATTATTTGGAACATAAGGAAGAAATAAACATGCAACCAGAACAGAAAGAAGAAACAGGAATTTAAAAAAATGAGGAGATGCTTAGGAACCTCTGGGGCATCTCTGAAAGTGCCGACATCTGAATGATAGGGGTGCCAGAGTGAGAAGAGGAAGAGCAAGAAACTGAAAACTTATTCAAAAAATAATGAAAGAAAACTTTCCTAATTTGGCGAAGGAAATAGACATGTAAGTCCAGGAAGCTCAGAGAGTCCCAAACAAGTTGGCCCCAAAGAGGGTCAGACCAAGACACATCATAATTAGAATGCTAAAGTTTAAAGATAGAGAATCTTAAAAAGCAAGAGAAAAGCAGAGAGATAGCTACAAAGGAGCTCCCATAAGACTATCAGCTGATTTCTCAAAAGAAACTTTGCAGGCAAGAAGGGACCAGCAGGAAGTATTCAAAATGATGAAAAGCAAGGACCTACAACCTAGATTACTCTACCCAGTGAAGCTCTCACTTAGAATGGAAGGGCGAATAAAGTACTTCCCAGATGAGGTAAAACTAAAGGAGTTCCTCATCACCAAGGCATTATTACATGAACTGTTAAAAGAACTTAACTAAGAAAAAGAAGACAATCAAAGCCATGAATGTTAAAAAGGCAACAAATTCAAAACTATCAACAAGTGAATCTAAAAAATACAAGAAACAAACTCAGAGAACAGGAACAGAATCATAGAAATGGAGATCATTTGGAGGGTTATCAGCTCGGAGGGGGAAGGTATGAATGGGGGAAAGGATACAGGGGTTAAGAAGCATGATTTGTAGGAACAAAATAGGAGGGTGTTAAGAATAGTATAGGAAATGGAGAATCTGAAGAACTTACTACACACGACCCATGGACATGAACTAAGTGGAGAGATTGCTGGAGTGAAAGCAGGTACTGGGCAGAGGGGGGTAAAGGGGGAAATTAGGGCAACTGTAACAGCATAATCAATAAAATATACTTTAAAAAAAAAAAGAACTGGACCATTGACCTCAGTATAAACCTGTGAAAATGTTAGGTTATATTGGAGGAAGGTATATAAGCATAGTAGGACTCAATAGCCATTATATTCCCTGTACTTTGTCTAAGGCCCACAAATACAGAGAAGATCTTAAGATATTTGGACAGGAGAAAAGCATATCACAGTGTAGGAGTGTTGAAGGAGGAAGTGAGTTTTAACATAATCTATTATTTTATTCAGGTCTAAGTTGAAGAATACTAAATCAACAGAAATTACACACCAAATGGTAGCTCATCCTTTGGGGGCGCTCATGAAAAAATTTAATTGTGTCTTATCTAATTTGCTGGACAAATCAATTTAAAAGGGGCAGTTACTTAAATGGTGAAGATGAGTGTATGAAGACATGCTAGGAAGTAACTCTTAAGAAACAGAAAGCAGTTGACAATGAGGCAAGCAGAGAGTGGTTTTCTATTTTGTGATTCAGGTATTCTAATAGTTGACAGTTAATAAGTTTTTCCCTTTTATAGTATCCAGAATACATTTTGTAAAGTAGCTACTCACTACAGTATTCATTCTTTGCATGCTGACAATAGCTAGGGTAGTTGACTACGTGCTGCCTGAAACATCATGGATTTCTCATAAACATCCACTGTGATATGTATTGTTATGCCCATTGAAAAGATGAGGACACCTAGGCTTACTGAGGTAATGCAACTTGCCCAATGAAAGTCATAGAGGGACACACCATGTTAGGATTTTATTTAGTTATTTATTATTTATTTGTGTGTATATATGTATATATGTGTATATATATGTGTGTGTGTGTGTATGAAAAGAATCCTTTTTAAAAAAAATTATTTCCAGGGAAGGGAAGGAGAAAGAGAGGGAGAGAAACATCAGTGCGATAGATGTTGATTGTTTTCCTCTCATACCCACCCCCAAAGGGGAACCTGGCCCTCAACCCAGGCATGTGCCCTGACTGGGAATCCAACCAGGGGTCTTTTGTTTCACATGCCAGCACTCAGTCCACTAAGCCACACCAACCAGGGCTATTTATTATTATTTTTTTAAATTTAAATTTAAAGTTTAAAAACAATCCTAATCCAAGGATATGTCCTGAGAAAAAAAGAGAGAGAGAGAGAGAGTGAGCTCAGTTGCCTGTTGTAGGTGCCCCCCGAAAGGAAATCAAACCCAAAACCTAGGTATGTGCCCTGACCAGGATTTGAACCTGCAACCTTTTGGTGTATGGGATGATGGTCCAGCCACACTGGCCACGGCCAGAGTAAAGGTTTTCATATATGAGTTTGAGCCATACAAAACCACTGATATTTAACCTCTTTTAATTTATGGAGAAAATAAACACCCCTTATTTCATATGATTGCACCTTACAAATATGACTCTGAAATTCACGATGGTAATTACCATCTTATATGCCCTCATTTGGAGGAAATACAATGGGATTTCAGAATCACCAGAAAGAGTCTCAAATTCCTTTCAATTTGTGTGAATCTTCCATGTTTCTTCCCATTTCTCCAGAGGAATGTGATCTAGATGCCAAGATTTAGGAAACTGCTGGAAAATTCTTATTCTAAAAGTGCTGTTTATTTCTGTGATCTTTGAAGTACTTTTTCACAAGATGCCTATTAAATGTAACATATTTTGTATATTTTAATGGGAAAAAAGCTGAAGTTATGGACAATTCTGTTTATAAAAGGTTGTGAAATGTTATTTTTCAAAGCTTTTCCTTAGTCATAACTTCTATTATTAAGAACTTGAATTTGAATAACTTAAAGTCAGAAAGACACTAAAATTTTTTCTGATGTATAATTACAGTAATTAACTGTCACTATGACTTGTCAGTTTCAAGATGATGTAGATTTTAAAAAAATGTGCTTATATAATTTGGACTCTAAAATTTAACTCCCACTAACTTTTGCTCTGCTCACAAAATTTTCCAGAAGCTCTGTGCTTCTTAATTTTATCCTTACAGCCAGCAACCCTTAAAATTGATCTATTTAACAAACTGTTCCCCTTTTGTAACTGTACATAATTTATGCATAAAAGTAAATTTGTAAGAAGTAAAAAAAAAGAATAGTTTAATTCTTTAAAACAGATTGATGAAACTAGGCTTTAAAGAGCTCATCTTTGCTGGCAAAAGCGCAAGGAAGAAATGGATGGAGTTGTAGCAAATAGAATTTTATGTTGGATAAATAAATGATTCCAGTAGGTGGCACTGTTGATTTATCTACCTGTGTGGTTTAGACACACATTTTTATCTTCCTGAAAACAGTAAGAGTCTGTGAGTTTTTTTGCTTTATTATTATTTTTTTTTAAATCTAATGAAAATTTCTGCATAGGAAAGAGCTGATTTGGGCAATTCTAAACTTGAAAAATGGGTGCTTCTTGCCATTAGAAACCTTATAAATAAGCCTCTACAAAATAGGTTAGTTCTTTTGGCATATAAACAAGAAGGTTGATGACATATGTAACTTCCATCTGGATTTAATACATTTAGAAGCAAACTGTTTTTAATCTCATCTATCACTATTCAGGGATTGTTTTATATAGGGCTTATATTATTGAAATATCTTTCTCCTTGTCATTTGCTTTCTTTAGTAATCAGAGACTCTGGCATGCCCAAGGAATTGAGATTTTCAGCGGCTTTACAGTCCATGCTTGATGAGAGAGAGGCAGTTTCATGGACCTGAATGAATGTCCCTGTACATTCTTTCTGGGTATTCCAAGCATGTTAGGCATTATAGACAACCTGGGCCATCGCTCAGTGTTCTGTTCACAAGGAACAGCAACCCTGAGGGATGTGGTAATATCTCCCTCCGGAAAAAGAGTAGGCTTGCTTCTGTCACAAAGGTGATGATTTCCCCGTGCTCAGTGTTCTTCCTCTGTGATGCAAGCATCCATCACGTCTCCTTGGCATTGCCCCCATGGGACTTGGGGGGACCTGGGGAATTGACACAAACACACGCGAAGTTCTGACTACTGCTTTTGCAATGAGTAATAACGTCCTGTGTTTCCAGTCCAGGAGTCTCTCTCTCTCTCTCTTTTTCTTTCCTGCCAGCATCCATGAGTCAGTGAACTCCAGAGCATATAGTTTTTGACAGCATATCCTGTTGTTCTCCATCCTTCATACAGCACAGTGCATTTTGGTTTAGATTCAAATATGATTGAGATGACTAACACATTATTTAGTGCAGTTCAACTTTTTAGTCCAATAGAGGAAGACTTTCTATAACTTCTCAGAGTAGTAAATTGCCCATTCTCAAGGCTAACCCTTCAGTGACAAGGATGTACTGCGTATGAAGTAGCTTTCTGCAGTTTAGAATAGCACTATTAAAAAGTTACTCTTTGTGCTGAGCCTTCCTTTTAACCTTCTTTTAACCTATATCTTTCAGTGGAACTACTTCTGTCTTGGAAAGCTATCCATAAATGTGTTGGTTTTAAATTCTCTTCGTATTATGGTTAATCTCCAGGTATACGTATAAACATGTTGATTTTCCTTTTAAACACAGACCTTAAATATAGCAAAAATATACATTTTAAGTATGATCTGATTCTCCTTTCCCCCCAAGTATCTCTCCCTATCCTCTTTACCTCTGACCAAATTAACTAAGTTGAGTATTTATTTGAACTCATCTTTGAATCATCAGTGCCAAGCACAATGCCTAATGCTTGGTCCAGTTCCACAAACATTTCTTGAAAGAATTAATGAACAAATTACCTGTGTAGATTGGAGTATCATCACCACCGTACTGTGTTTTAGGGTTCTAGTAATGTGGCCTCATATCTGTCTTTTGTGAAGTTTCGTTACTCTATTGAGTTATAGCAAGGAGATGGGAAGGTGTGAAGGCAAACTCTTATCCTGCCTCTGCTCCTTACTGGATGTGTGATATTGGAAGAGTTATCATCCACTCTTCTTCAATCTCTCCTCATTTGTAAAATGGCAAGCAGAGAGCATCTACCTTATAGGGTGTTTGGAATAGTAAATGAATTAATATTAATTATGTGACATGTGTAGACCTGAGCATGACACAAAGTAGGTACTATGTAAGTGTTGGCTTTAAAAGTTGTCATGGAAGGCAACAATATGTTGTATGCACTTAAGTGGAGTAGAAGAATGTGAAGAGTAGCATGTACATGTCCAAAGAAAAACGGGCCAGCCTGGGGATGGCTTCCCCAAAGCGCAGTTGTTGGAGAAGGGTCGATAGGAGGCAAAAGGAATTCCAGGCTGAGAGATCCAAATGAGCACAGATCCAGAACTGGGAAACTAATTTCTTCCTCTACCATCAGTATTAATTAACATAACATAGAAAATGTGTGCTGACAAAATAATGTACAAAAAGGGGCAATTTTTAAATAGAAAAGATAAAAATATCTTCACTCACAGATAGAAAACGATCATTCATGTAATAATAGTTTATGAAACAGCTTGACTTACATCATCTTGTTCTGTTCTCAAAACAAACAAAAACAAAAGAACTAACAGTACTGTCTATAAGGTAAGCTCTAGTCTTCTTATTTATGAGAAACAATAGAATTCAATGTTATTGCTAGAGAAACAATAATATTTTGACTAGCCACATACATAGTACAGTAAATATTACATAAACCACATAAATAGTACAGTAAAAAACAATCTCCAATTGTAACAGCAAATTCACCAGACAACATAGAATGTACCAGATTTTCATACATAGAAGCCCAGTAAGAACTTATGGAACTGAACACTGGAATATATATGGAAACAATTCAAATTCTTGTATGGGAAGAATAGAAGTAAATACTAGAAATAGCATTTTTCCCCCAGAGAAATGTATACATTTGCTGCTATGCCAATAAAAATATAAACAGTATCTGTGCTTGTATAAATGTGTTGGTTCCATGCTTGGTTAAATATGGTGATTTTTTTTCTTGAATCACTTAGTCAACAGATACTAAGAACCTATTAAGTACCAAGTATAGCACTAGGGAGTGGGAAGTAGCTCTGAAGAAGGCAGGGCCCTTGAGAACAAGGTAATATCAGATACTGATAAATGCTATGTAAAAGATCAAATCATCTAATATGGAAGAAAGTAATTAAAAGGGATTGGTGTTACCTAGGGAGGCTGGAGATCTTTCTAAGGAAGTTATATTTGAGTTAGACAAATGATAATAAAGAGGGAGAATCATAGAGTTCAGAGAAAGGAGTGATCTAAGAAAAAGGCCCAGAAAATGAAAACATTAGAAAATAGGAATAAGCTTAAAAGTGCTTAAGGAAACGCATTTTAAATATGAACTGAGTGATTATAAATAAGGGTAGAGTAGAGGCAGACGATGTTGGAGAAATCTTCCAGGATGGAAGTTAGTAAATGGAGAACATGTAGACTCTCTTGGATATAGCCAAGTGGAAATGTCAAACTGGATGTACAAGCATAGAGCTCAGAGGGAACATCCAGATGAAAGACATACATTTCTGGGTTATCAGTGTGGATGGTATTGGGAATAACAGAATCATATGAGCTTCCCTAGAGAGTGCATGCAAATAGAGAAGAAAAAAAGAGCATGGGGTAATTTTCTGGAATATTTGGTATTATAATCATTCAAGAGTAAAAACCCAGTAAAGAACAAGAATTGGAGCTTACAAGGGAGGATGGTGGTGGCTGGTTTGGGCGATGTATCACAGGTATCACAGAAGCCTAGGTGAATGTTCAACCTGGTCAAATGCTGCTCAGAGTTATACACAATGAGGACAAGAATTAACCCCAGAATCTGATAAGACAGGAGATCTTCATTGCCTAGAGTCTTGATTTTGAGTGAACTCTGCTAACAAGTGTATTGAGTTCTACAATATGTAATTTTTTTTGGATCTTAACTTGCCTTCAATATCGATTCCTAAGTAACTTTATAATCACTCAATTTTCCAGTAAAGCAATGCTGTTTTCATTCTCTTATGAACATGATCTCATGTGTGTTATTACTCATTATTAATTTGCTGTTGATTTAAAATGTGTTGTTATCAGATCATAAAGAACAAAGAACCCAAATATACTTTTAATTCAAATTAAAACGGACCCTTGCCAGGCTATTTGTGCTGTGATACGTTTCATCATCTACCATTTTTTCTTTCTCCCCCTCTTTCCCTATTTTTCCTTTGAGTTAAGGTGTTTTCTGGTAACATAATTTGTTTCTTTGAATGTTTCCTTCCACTCTCCACTTTCTGAGAGCACTTGGAAAACCAAACACATGCCCACACAGACACACACAACTCTTAACCGGCTAAGGAATACTTGGAGAAGAAGGTAAGCCACACGCACACACACTTGCCACTAAATAAGCATTATGATCAAAATGGAAATATTTTGAACTGTATCTTCCAGGTTAGTAAATAAAGAGGTACTTCTGTCAGAGGAAAGTTTTGAGTATTGGCAGGTACTTTGGTAAAAAAGTAGTCACTCTCCTCCCCCCATCCCCATTATCTAGATGGGAAATATGTGTTCTTTAGTTCAATTATCTTTCTCAGTACAGTTAATGGTGGGCGACGGAGATCTGGAGTCTCCAAGATAACAAGGTCCAAAAATAATGTAGAGTTTAGAAACTAATTAGTTACCTAGAATGTGCTCTCTTGAAAAATTTTTGTATTGGAGAGTCTGAATTTTTATGCTCTCCAGGGCTCTCTGAGGTCCTCTTTAATGTAGAGTTCTTTTCTCTGGCTTCTCTCAAAGTTGTTTGTTATTGCCCTTTTCAGGCTTTTAAAAATAATATATCTTTTTATTGTTATATTTCTCACTGCTTTCCTGTAAAAAAGTGAGATCACACTTCTCCCACCCATGTTCTTTTCATCATAATTCCCCACTAATTTTTTGGCTATGTCAGGACAGAAAAATTATAATGCTCTAACAGCGAGCCACAGGAGAGTAATTTGTGAATTTCTCTAAATCTCTAGTCTGAGCCTCCTCTCCTATAAAATAGAAATAATGTTAATGCTTTCTCATTCTTCCTCAGGGTTTGTGTGAGAATTAACAGATACAGGGAATGTGAAAGTTCTCTGTACATGGGAGCATAGTATAGATGCTAGTCATGTGCATCATCTTTAGTATCCCAGATTTATGTAAAAAAAGGTTTTAAATAAAGTACAAGTTGACTTCATCAAGTTATTTGCTACAGTGATATCACAGTGACTTTGTTTCATGCATTTAGAATATATTTAATAAAAATGCAAATGGATGTCATTTTAGAGATACTAATTTCTAAGTTGATGTTATCAAACTTTAAGATGAATGACAGTTTTCTGAGATCTTTGTTAAAAGTAGGTTCTTAAGTCCAACCTGCAAAGATTTTTAAGTTAGTAATTTTAGACAAAGTCAAAGAAATGCATTTTGAGTCACACAGGTGATTCTAGTATGGGTCATCTGGTACCCCACTCTGAGCAAATGTTGCTGTAGCCTTGGTCTATGGAAATCTCAGCCAATGTTGTCCCAGAAGTTCGTGAGCTATGGAGTCCATGGAGCCCTGTCTGGTCGTTTTCTACCCAAATGGCACAGGCAGATTGCTGAACCTAGTTGAACCTGTGTGTCTGTAATAGCTTTCTAGAACTTCCATAACAAACTACAAATTGGGTGGCTTAAGACAACTGAAGCATTCTCTCATAGTTTTTGAAGCTAAAGTCTGAAATCAAAGTATTGGCAGGGCCATGCTCCCTCTGAAGACTCTCTGGAAAAATCCTTCTTTGCCTCTTCTAGATCTTGGTGGCTCTGGGCAAGTCTTGGCTTTCCCTGACTTGTAGCTGCATCACTCTAGTCTCCATCTCTATATTCACCGGGTATTCTTCTCTCTGTTCCTCTGTGTGTCTGCTCCTCTTATACGAACCCCGTGATCAGATTCAGGACCCACTCAAATCCAGTATGACCTTATCTGAACTGAATTACAATGGCAAAGACTCTATTTCCAGAGATGATTACATTGTGAGGTTCTGGGTGAATGTAAATATTGAGGGGGCACTATTCAACCTCACTAAGTCCATATGAAGACGATTCATGATGATAACATATAGAACATCTAGTTAGTACCTTGTATAGATGCTTAGCAAAAAAATAGTTTTTCTCCTTTGTAATTATAACTGAAGCACTAAGTCTCAAACACAGGTTTGGACCAGGGCTAACTACATTGGATTTACCATGGGAACATTTGAGAAATACAAATTTGAGGTTGCTCATTGTAGGTTATTTTCACTCAATATTCTAGGAAGAGGCCCTAGAAGCTATCTTTTTCAAAGGTTGCCTAAGTGATTCTGAGGCACATTCATAGTTTGGAAAAACATTGTTGGACTAAAAATTTATTACTTCATTTAACAGAACTAGAACTCAGGGATACTTCACTTGCATAACATTTGCATAAAATATGAACATATAAACTTCTTATAGCATACATTTATTTACAAATGATGATGCCAAAATTAACCCAAAACTTTTAAGCAGGTGTGTTTGGGAGTCAAAATTTATCTGATTCCAGTTTCAAATCTCAAGGAAAACTTTTGTCTATTATGGGCTTACATGGAACAAAATATTAATAGAAGAAAATTATAACAGGGACCGAATATTATAAATCACACCCTCTCAAAACATTATTTTTTTCTGTATGTACTGGCTATTTTGCAGTTGAACTTATGAAATCTCTCATTCATTTCTTCTACACCACTTTGAATGATGTCAATTTTAATTAATGTTAAATATTTTCTTTAGAGTTTCAATAGTTTACTATTTACCTTTCTCGGGAAATTCTCCGTTTGTTTTCTGAGTCTTACAGAAATTTTCTTCTTGCAGAAGAACAATGAGCACAGTGGTTTTTTGACAGCTTAGTGGGACTACTGGCATCAGAAGCCTTCAGCGTTGCAGGCCGCGAAAACCATGGTGACAGTGAAATTACTGTGAACGAAATTCATTTTGCTGATTATAACGCAGATCTACTCCTGGGGTGCCCTGTTCTATTGTCGCCATCAGTTGTCACACCTACTTTGAGAGGAATGTAAAATAGTTAATGTCAAAAGAAGAAATTAGCCTCATATAATAATTCACATTTAAAAAAAATATTTAGAACTTTGAAAAAGAATACTCCATTACTTTTCCTGTCACCATTGTGATCTGCATATTAGCTTTGGCAACTGGATCTGATGCATTAGAATAGGATAGGAACATCTGCACTTTTAGCAAGACAGTAACACGTTTCATTTGAAGACTTGACTAGATTCTTTATGTGAAACCCAGGGAGATAAGCAAACTTGCCTTGAGTTGCCAAGGGCAACTTCACTGCATATGAAATTAGGAGCTACTCTGAAAAAATGTCTAGACAGATTTTTATATTTCATTTCAGGTAAATATTCACTTAATATCTGTTATCTCCTACTGTCAAAACTGTTGATGAATACTGCCTATCCCTTGAATCAAGAATGTGAGCTCTATGAAGGCATGAGCATAATAGATGTAGTAATATTTCTATATAGCAGGAAACTTCATTTCAGCATAGAATTGTCAGGTAGCACTAATATCTTTGACTTCTTATATATATTTTATATTTGAAATTGTTGATGAATGGTCAGGTTATATCTCCACTGAGTTCCTCAGAAACATCAATCCATTGAAGAATTCCTTCTCTGCCTCTTATTTTTGTTATATATTCAAGTTATCTTACAATTGTGACTTTTTCATAATAGATGCTAATTTGTCATTTATTTCACTCTCTATACTTCACCGTGGAGAACCTTAATTACTATGTGAATATTCATGCATGTAAGTGTGACTGTGATACTGACTGTGAATGTCAAAGATGGAGCCTAATAAGCCTCCCAGGCCCTTTTTGTGTAGCATAGCTAGGAATTTACCAACTCTCACCTTTCAGCACGGTGGTCCAGAGTCACACTCAGACTGAGTCTGAACCTAGAGATGACAGATTAAAACAAAACTTGTGAAAGGGTGATGTGTAAACCACACTCTCATGATAAAGAACTGACAAGAAGTCCTCGTACTTATACCACCTCTTCAGGGTAGGATCCAAATCCACCCAGTGGAAAGTCCATACCAGAAATCTAATTCTATTCTGGATTGGTAGGAGCACGTCAGAGATGGATGTCACATCCAGTTCTGCGCTTGGATGATCTTATGAGCTCATGAGCATGATCAAGAAAGTATCTTTATGGGCAGACTTGGAAGCACCGACAATTTTCTTTTTGGAGCTACTTTTTGAAATTGTCTTTTTTTAAATAGTAAGTTTATTGTTCTTTTATATCAGCTCAGGGAGTTAGGGGTGGGGAGTGGGCAGGAATACAAAGCAAACAATGTGAAGCTCTGGCAGCAGTTGGGTGTGCTTGGAAGATGCAAGTTGGAGGAAAGGGACAGGGTGCAGGGACTGAGGGGAACCATGACAAAATAATTAAAGGAGAGGCAGAGGAGGCTAGGGCTTCTGAAAGAACTTAATCAAGAAGAAGATAAAGAATACTTACGACCTTATTTTTTCTGTGTACAGAATGGTTTGGGGGAGGCATGAAGGAGTAGGCAGGGCAGGGGGACTGAGCTGTGGGCTTCAAACAGACCGTCCTTCTAAGGTTCATATTTTATTTCTTGGATACCACAGGATATTTTAGAGTTTGACTTTATACGTTATGAGGTCTTGACTATATTTCCAGACCCTGTCTAACTGTATTGGCTCTTTGAGACATCCTTTAAATTTTTTTTTTGAGATGATGTTTGCAGACAGTAATTCTCATGCATTACATCCTAACTGGCCAGTTTAATAAGTTTAGCTTATTTCCAAGTTCTAGTGAAATTTGATGAGCTCCCATTTTGTGCTTATTCAACCTCATATGACTGTCATATAGAGTTTTTCTATACCTGGTCTATGAGTCGTGGAACCTTGTGATTGTACATGAACTAAAGAGGATGAGGCCTTGCCTTTTAACCTCTCACGCTGCCCAACACCTATACATACAGAGTTCCTATTACAATAAGACCTTATAGATTTTGACCTTGGTAGCCTCACAGCATAGTTAATAGAACACTGTGGTAGAGAGTGCCCTGGAACTACCGGGAGTGGCAGCTGCTTTCTCGGTATCTGGGACAAAGGGAAATGATGGTGACACAGAGAAATTTTAAAATTGTGTAGTTAAGAATGTAAATGTGTTGAAACAGTATTCCCAAAATCTTTTCAGTAAGTTGTTGATGATTCAGTGGTGGTAGGGGAACCCTTAGAAAAGAGGAAAAGTTTGGGAAAAACTGCTATGGGAAATGCAGGGGAGGCCCTTTAAGTGATGTTCAATGCAGAGTCTTACAGGCAACAGCTTGAGAGGACTCTCCGTGGGGCAGGTCAGCTCACCAGGGGTGTCAGCCTGTTTGGGGAGGTTCCCAAAATTATTTCACTTTAAGGAGCATGATTCTTTTTTCTTTTTTTATGCCTTTCAGCAAAGCCAAGAGAGGCTGGCACTTCTAAACAAGTTTAACTAAGTAATGCATGATAATATAAAGAAATTAAATACTGAGATAATTAGAAAATTAAACAATTTTCGTAAGGAAGAGGTTTGGACTCCCAAACATTTTAGCTTCATCTTTTTACAAATGGATCCCCGAGAAAGAGTCAGGTTATGCCTGAGCTTCTTACTTTCCTGCTCTTGGCCATTGTCATCTTTCTTTAACCTGGAGCACTTACAGCGACAGTTTGAAAGTATAGAAAAGAAAGATTAACCTGTCTATTTTCTAAAGCTTGTTCTCTTTTAATTTTCCAATAGGAATGAATGATAACTTTTTCAGATGAGTATTTGAGATGAACTTCCTCTCAGGTCAGTCTTCAGTTTTATAGATACAAACCTTTATAAACTGTAATACAGAGACTGTACAGATGTATAGTTCATAGATTGATCAGGTAGTTATGACATTTATGTGGGAAGAATTACATTTAAACTTTTCTCTATAGAATGGCCTTAATGGGTTATGAAAACAGTGCTTGGCTGAGAAACCAGAAATACTTCAAAATACAAAATTAATTGACATGCTGTATAACATAAAACAAGCATAAAATGTTGGTTAAAATGTAACAAAATTGTTAAAAATTCAGAGCTGAGTTACTGAAAAACAAGAGAGACCTGTAGAGGCCAACAATGAGGAAAATGGAAAACTCGAGGCCATGAACCAGAGTTTGGGCTTCCCTGTGGGAGTCTGAGCGGGTTAAACAACAAGGAACTTAGGTTTAGATGGCAGGGCGGGCATAGCCAATGGGGCTTCAGTTAGGTGATGATTTGCAACTGACTGCATGTTTACCTGTACTGCTCTCTTCCGTTATTGATAATTTCTGTTCAGTACTGTTCACTTTTAAAATAATGTGCTGACTATGATAATTGGCTGATAGAAGAAAAGAAAAAAAAAGGATGAAAGAAGGGAGGAATAAATGAAACTACATTTGTGTACATACCTCTCTATAAGAAAAATATTGTATTTAAAGTACTTTTTGAGTACTTATTTACACTTTTACTTATTTTATAACTGAGAATTTAATCTTAGTTTTAATTAAATAAGTTCTCCAAATGATCATTTAATTTTTTAATCTAAAAATGACATTTGAAGAACATGATTTATATCTTATTCAATTAATATATATCTAATTACTACAGGCACTTCAAAATATGAAACACTCAACTTTTATAAGAAATATCTTAGGGCTCAAATTCCAGCTTATGAAATATTTTCAAAGAAAGAGAAAGAAACAATGAATTTACTTAGGGCCATTTCAATACAAATATTCAGAATTAGAATAAAAGAATAACACTGAAGATCTCTGAATATTACTTGGCTCATCTCTGATTTTGTTTTTGACCTTGTAAAAGTTCCCTCTATTGTTTTGCTTTTGCTCTTCAAAATGGAGCAGTTTTTTAAAGAATTTTTTCAAAGAGGGATAGCTAATATACTGCCTCAGTAGTTTGTGGAATGAAGCAGGACATGATTTATTAAATAAATAACATCTAATGTTTTAGTCTGGAATAAAAATATTATGGGCATGAAATAAATCTTCACGTTCTGTTTCTACTCTCCGAGATGAAATGTTCTCTTCTGTGATTCCACTGCCAGGAGATTTTATCAGGGCCAAAATGTTATGAGATCTGCTTATCATGAAGGAGGACCAGGGTGAGTGTATGAGGAACACTACAGGAACATATTCATAGTTCTTTGCTATTTTGCCTGTCCTTTATGGGCCCAGTCAAAACGTCCCTTACATTTTATTGAAACAGGTTTTTAAACTTTTGCTGAGTGAGCATTTTTAGCTACACTGTAGGTGCTGAGAAGTACATTGATTATTCAGCCCACTCTTAAACCTGTAAACATGTTGAGACTTTTCACAATTAAAAATAATCTAACAGGAATATGCACACTGGGCACAGTTTTATCTAATAGATAATGTCATAGGGGAAAAAACTTTAATGTTTAGAATATTAAATTACCTTGTAATCATGTCATTTAGAAAGCCGTATTTTTCACTTACATAAAGGATTAACTATATCTGTATTAATAGCTACATATAGGTCTAGATCTAGCTTTTTTTATAATCATAGATTCTAGTTGTATTAGAGTTTCTGACTTCCTCACTATTAATTAGAAAACTTATAGAAAGGTAGTTAAAAATTTTTCTTCTGGCCATCCACAGTATGGAGTTCTGAGACTTTTATTGGAGGAGTACTTTATAACTTTCCTCAATAATTTTTTTCCCCTGGGCCTCATCTTCATGACTTTGCCATCATAAGAATGTCCATTTACATTCTCTGAATACTTTGGAATGACCCAGAATCCCCACAATTGGATGTGTCTTGGGTTTCTTCATTTCCTGGGGACAGAAGCTCATCATTTATTTTAGATTTCTTTTTAAATCTGATTCATTAAAATGTGTTTCTACTAATGATGTTATAGAAAGTGATGTTATTTAAAAAATAAAAGGAAACTTCCTTTACAATGTATGATTACTGTTGCCTCTTTGAATGAAGTTCTATAGAGCCTCTCTTGTCTTCCCCTGGGTGTTAGAAGCCTCCTGAGACATTTCTCTTCAGCTATATTCCAGGTGGTTCTTATCACTTTGAATAAAAATCAAAAGAGGTATCACATCCTTCAGCTGATGATCTCGCATTGAGCTAGAATTCTCTTCAAGAAAGACACTAAAGAATGAAATTTTTTCTTTTGGTGAGTTTCACATATAAGTTTCATAAGGTTTTTATTCAATCAAAAGTAAATTGGATTAACTTTCACTATGTTATAGAAGTTTGGACTCTCTCACTTCACTTTAAGGCTTCTCAGTGGTATAAGGCAGCCTTTGTCTACATATGTGAGTTGTATATTGACCAATAAGATTTTACCCCTAGTTTCTTATACTGAACATTTTTTTGAAAACTTTATTTATTTTGTATGTTTTCCAACATACCTATAAATGAAATAAAAGGCAAATCTTCATGCATATTAATTATCTAGCTTCAACAATGGTCAATATTTTTTAAATGTTGTCTCATTGACCACCCCTTTCTTTTCTTAAGCTAAAGCATTTAAAGAAAATCCCACATAATATATCATTTCTCTCCTAACTTCCTCAGCATGTGCCTGTAGCTAATAAGAATCTTTTTTCAAAAATGCATTGCATTATTATTCAAAGTTAAAACTAATGTTTAAAATTTCATTAAAGAACACCCACAATTACATGGACCTAACTGTCTCAAAGATGTTCTTTAGAGTTCATTTGCTAAAATTGAGATCCCAGTGAGGTCCACACATTACTTTATTCTATTATTGCTTGTTCATGTAACTGATTTCTTAGAGAAATCAGGTTGTCTGTCCTTAAAGTATGACTTAAATTTGACTTGTTGCTTCCAGTGATATTATTTATATTAACCTTTATCACCCATATATCTTAACATACTTGAAGTTTAATTAGATTTAGATTCATTTTGGGGGGAGGACAATAGTGTTTAACAGAACATCATATCAGAAATCTCATGATACATGGTGTCTCACTTTTTTTGATGCTTCAGCTGATTAGTGGATACAGACAATGCTAATGTGACCCCTCTTTTATAAAATTTCTTGTCAAATTTTATTCAGTTGTTTTAGTGGATCATCATAGTTAAAGTTCATTATTTTATGTGGTACAAATGATAATTTTATAATTCTGTCAGGGATTTTACATTTATTAGCTGGAATGCTTCTTGAGAGAATTTTTACACATCAGCAATTTCTTATCTTAAAATATAATTTGTTCAGGAAAGGTAGTAGAAATGATTGACTGATTTCTTTTATTTTTGAGTTTTCAAAGTAATGAGTTCATGCCCTGGCAACATTCAGTGGAGAGCCGTGTGTTGGTGTGTGCGTTTGGGAGAGGGTAACATTTTCAATTTATGGATTTTATATGTTTCTTTTTTGAATTAAGTATTATTTGAACATTTCTTACAGGGCATGTCTGCTGGTAATGAATTCCCTCGCTTTTTGGCTGAAAAGAAAACATTTATTTTTCCTTTACTTTTGGAGATGATTTTGCTAGATGTGGGATTCCAGGTTCAGTTGTGTGTGTGTGTGTTTTCCTTCAACACTATTTCACACTACATTATTCTTGCTAGTATAATGTCCTCTATAGATAAGGTGCCCCCCCCCCATGAGAAATGTTAAAATAATATGTGATTCAGCGTTTAATGTAGCTATAGGTGCCGAGTTCTCAAACTGCTCTGGAGTCCTAACACACATGTTGTCGCTCTTGCCTTTGGGCTTTCCTACACACTCCTGCTGAGAGAGAGTCGGGGTCTTGCAGCTCTTCTATCTGGGACCCACTATTATTATGCTGGAGCCCTGTTGCTGTGCTGGTTAGATGTTAGGAAGGTGGAGGACACTATACTCATATGGTTATATCTGAGTCTTTTCATAGACATGATCTCGGGGCTATCTTCATAAGAGTTTCTCCAGGAGCTCATTTTCACTTCTGCTCTTTGCTCTCTTCCTTGTCTCAACTCTCATTCCCAATCCATTTTACTGAAGCATTGACCCCTGTTTATAATGTTTTTTTTTTTTTCTGTTTATATGAGACACAAAAAGTATAAAGGACCAAGATGGGAGGAATACCCTTCCCCAGATGGAATAAAGCTCTGGTAATGTATTTTCTCCTAGGAAGTATGTCTTTGTTTTGGAGAAGGAGTCTGGGCATAGTTCCCGATGACTACCCTGTTCTCACCTTCCAGAACCAGTAGGGGACTTTTCTCAGGTATTCACCCTAAGAAGCTGGTGGAGTGCCTGAAGGTACTCTCTATTAAATGTCCTTCCTAAGACTGGGACCACCAACTTTCCATTCTCTCACAGGTCCACACACTCAGATTGAAGCAATTTGTCAAAAATTACCAAAATTAAATGTTCCTATCACATAATGCTCCAAAGACTTTTCCACAGGTAAAGGCTGTGCCTCTCTAAATTCTTCTGTCACTACAGGAATAGGTGGCAGTTTGTTTGCTTTGAAACCTCAGTTCTCTGATAGTGATACCAGTTATGGAGTGGGGTTCAGGAAAAAAGCCTCCAGCCATGGCTTGGGGGGATGGGAAAGCTGAGCACATAGCCATTGGGAGATTTCGCATAGCTTTGGCATCTTGGCTAGCTTCATAGTTGTGCTAAAAAGCTGTGCTGCTAGGGAGATAGACCTAGCTTTCTAAATGTATCCTTGCTTGTGACTTAGCCTGGGAGCTTACAGTGCATGCCTTAAGCTAGGAGGTGGTTCCCAGGGTCTGGCGTTGGATCCAGAAACGGGGGGCAGTTCACTCTGTGTCACGGGGCCACACCCTCCGGGACTAACAATGGTAGCTAGAGAAAGCCAGAAGATATGGGGAAATGACAGATGTAACCCACTGTGGGAGGAGTTGGAAATGGGGTTATGGAGGAGGTGTGGGGTGAGGATTTAAACTTAAGCATGGCAGCCGTTTGCACTCTTTGCCCTGCAGGGAGTAGTAGTGGGGGAGGAGACATGCTGTCTGTAGTGAGGGATTTTTGCCATGTGGCTTGGAAGGGAGGCGAAAGCAAGCAGCTCTGTAGTTTATACTGAGGAAGGAGGCTATGCAGCTGGAGATGCTGCTGCTGTGATCATGACGGATCCAGCTGACTCCGGAGCAGCAAAGGACTTCCTTGCAAGATCCTGTCTTGCTACACCTGGATTTTACCTCACCTCTCAGGACTTGTACCTTTTCTAGGCCATTATATGGAGGCTGATGACCATGTACCCCAGATCCTGAAGGGGAGATAGCTGCTATGTGAGATTGGAGACTTTGGTACTTCCCAGAGGGACTGGAGAACTGTTCACCCAGTGGATCAAGACCAGATAAGAATATGGGAAACTACAGGGGATGTTTTTGGCTCCTAACCCAGCAGGGAGTAAGGGAAGTGCTGGGTCTCATGGGAAAGCTAGGCTCAGAGCATGAATGCTCTAGGCTCCACCATGGTGGGAATATTGTAAATAAACACCCGCTTCTGTCAGCATTAATTGTTCAGTCTCACCCCAGGGTGACATGTGGATTGGCCCCAGTCTGCTCAGTAAAAATAAGACCACAGCATCATTGCTTTTCAGTTTGTATAGCTTTTCTTGTTGTAAGAATGAGGGTGATGACAACCAAGTTCTTTGTGTCAGAGCTGAAACTGGAAGGGAGATTCAGTGTTCTTGTTGAATTCTCAAATTATTCTATCCTAACATCATAGGAACCCTGACAGATTATAGAAGGTCTGTCCAATAAGTATCCAGCCATGCGCTATGAAAAATAGAGACATTTATTGAAGAAATTACAAGATACAAGAAACATTGTACATAGAACAATGATGCCTTGGTCCCCTTCAAAGCAGGCATCTTGGGACCTCACTCAGGTCTCCCAGTGTCTCTTCCACTGTTCAAAACACTCTGCAAAATCCTTTGAATTGCCATCAGCTACCCTGCTGCCTTTTTTTTCCTGAATCTCATTGATGGTCTGAAATCTCTTCCATTTCAAAGGTGATTTTAGCTTCAGGAAAAGCCAGAGGTTGTATGGTGCCAAATCTGGGCTGTAGAGGGGCCGAGTTCAACATTCGCAGGTGTTCTGCTTGTTGCAGGTCTTTCAGACTGTGGGTCATGTTCAACAGATTCTTGACCGTTTTGAAGTGTTTGTGCCACACTTTTATTTGTCCTGCACTCATTACATTGTCCCCGAAAGCCTTCTGAATTGTCTGAATAGTTTCCTCAGAGGAATATTCAAGCTTAACCCAAAATTGGATGCAGATTCATTGCAGTCATTTTGAATGTGATGGCCACACAGCACACATGCTCACTAACAGTTGATTGCCTCCACCGACTAGTACAGTGAAGTCATTATTGTTCACACATGTACATTCCAGTCCACTCTCCTTGGCTGCCAGGTTACACTGATGTCGCACAAACCATTGTTATGTGAACAATGGCTGGACTTTTTCTGGACAGACATTGTTTATCATTTAGATATTACCCAATTTGTATTTTATTAATTTCTTCCTGAGAAAAGATATCCCAGGCTTATCTTGTACATCATCTTTGCCAAATCTGGAGTATATCATTTCTTCAACAATTTGTGCAATAAATAATTAAAACAAAACAAAAAAGAATAAAATACCCTTGTTAAGAGTTCAGCTCAGCTACTCATCTCAGCTTCCAATTATTTGTTTGACCAAGTAGCCTGCAGGGAATGTAAACTGATGTTAGTGCCCTCATGTGATAGCATGCCCTAGGGAGCTGCCCACGGAGTCACAAGCACATGTGAGTTGCTGAAAATGCTTCTTTAGTTGCTGTTGTGCTCATGAATCTTCCCTGTCCCCCAGTGCCGGTGTGCCTTGTAATGCCCCTTGGATAAGACCCCTGTGGGGCTTACACAAATCCTGTTCTTTTGGCTTGAATTGAGCAATCTGGCCTTATCCCAGTAACCCCTAAGAACTCCCCCTTAATTAAGGCATACGCCCAGGGTCCTTTCTCGCTCTGTCTGCACACTGCCTTCACCTGCCTGTGTCACCCCTTGTGCACTTCCTTCAGGATCAGTCAGCAATAAACTGAGCAATAAATGTCTCTATTTCAATTGCTCTCATGGTCTGTTGCTGAACTGTGGCTCACCACCCAAAACCTTCTTTACACTTAAGAAATGTTTATTTCACAGATTCATAACAATCCTTGTATAAGTTTCATACTTATTAGAAGATATATTTAGGATGAGGGAAAAGTAGGTTTATAGTTGTTTTTTATAGAAAGCAATATAATAATTAATAAAAGCTACACAAGAATAAATTCTGTTTCATGTACTCACAACCGCTAACTTACTTTTGCCTCACCCTGTATATTTATAAAGCAAAAGCGATTGATGAGTATTAAGAATAGTTAATATTTATTTAATAATATTTATTAAGTACCTGCTTTGCACCAGGCATGGTTCTAGGTGCCTGAAGGGTATATTAGTAAACAAAATGAGACCTTAACATTCATGGCACTCCATTCTAAAAAGGACAGGCAAAACACAATAAACTCTAATAAATAATATATGTGAAGTATATGTTTCTAGTTACCAATGGAAAAGAGAAAAATAGAGGCTAATAGGAGAGATCAGGAATGTGTGTATACCTATGATTGCGATTTTTGAAAAAAACAGCAGGATAAGTCTTAGTGACTACTGAGTTAAACTTCAGTGGGCAAAAATATTAGCCATGTTGGTATTGGGGCAAGAGTGTTCTAGGCATATTCACTTGTCTCATAGCTTACCCACAGGTTCAATTAAACAATAATGGTAATAGTTTCCCATATTTGGATGTAGGTATCAGTGAGGTATCACACTAGCTCTAGCTGTAATCTTTTTATCTGGAATACTAAGAGGTTGAGACATTTTGGCTCTATGCAGTTTATTTTCTGTTCAGAAAATAAACTGTACAGAAAGAGGCCTTAATCAAAGAAGGAAACTAATTATGTTATATAAAAATACTTCTCTAACATTTAAGAAACCTTTAAAAAAACTGTACAAACAATAATGTTTACTGGATGTATCTATAATAAATCAAAAGTGAAACCATGCCTTGGACCATCAGTTTTTGATATTTTCTTCTCAGTCACATTTAATTAAAGAAAATGTCCTTATTAAGTAAAATTCTTTCATGCACATAAACACAACTATGAAAGATCACTAATTGTGATATGTAGTGAAAGAAAAAATTAAGATTTAATTATTAAAAAAGAAGTTGCCGTATCTAATACCTTTTTGTAAAAGAGAATAACTAGAATGAAATAAAGTCTCTTAGCATAATCTTGGGAAAGGTGAGATCTTGGAAAACAGAAGCATGAGACAATGTAAAAGAACATCATGAATAAAAACTATTTTTTTCTGAACTGGAAACAATAAGACAAAATCATCATGAATGTATCATAATTAACATTTTTAATGTATTTTTCCACTTGGACACTTTAATATATCTTTTGAAGTTGCATATGCTAATTTACTATGTTTTAAATTGGACTTCTAATGAATTCTATCATCATACTATTTCATACATAAAAGTCAAAAGACTTTAATATACATTACCTTGTTAATTAGTCACAATTCTAAGTTTTAGACAGCTGAGAGCTTATTATCCAAACAAGAATCAGAGGTTAAAAGATTGATTCTAACTTACAATAGAGCTAAAATTAGAAACCATATCTTACTGCTTTTAGTAAAAGAAATTCTTTCGCAAATTATTTGCTATGTAAAAAGGATCTTTGCTAAAATGTCAGCCTGAGTCATTGGTACTTTTAAAGCAAATGGCTTTCATTTGGGATGTTATAGGATAATGTGAAATAAAGGAAAAAGGATCACTTAATTTTCCCATTTAAAGCTAAATTAGCAGTTCCTCTGACTTTGTAAAAAGAATAAAAGCAACAACAAAACTATATTTAATGTGACCAGTGATTTTCCAATGATAAGCTGGGATACTACCAAGAATCCTCCCTATGCGACAGTTAAAAATGGTCACAATTCTCTCTGAGATTTCTCCTGAAAGGGATAAAGTATTATACAGGGTCCAGCAGCAGTAACGCCATTGAGTGCGGTAGGGCACATGAACGTCTTGCATGAGATGGACAGCAATTTGAACATTTCACCTAAAATGTCATAAATAAATATACACATTTATAATATTATACACACCTGTTTTTCTCTATTTATTAAATAATTAATAAATATTACACACGTTTACCAGGGGTGTTATTTATGCCAGACTCTGTTATTTTCCTCCTTTTGAATTTGAGTGGGCTCTGTGAGCACCTGACTCAGAATATGGTGGAGGTAGTGTTGGGCCATTTGGCGGCCCTGGCTTTGAGAAATTGGAAGTCCCTGTGTACTTTGTCCAACCACCTTGCTGGAAAGAACATGGGCAGAAGCCCTGAGATAATATGGAGAGAGAGGGAGGGACCTGGTGAACTAGCTTTCGGCCATCTCCACTGTGCTGACTTACCAGACTCACCCAGGCAACTGAGTGACCTAGTGGGTGCCCAGTGAAACCGTAGAAGCACCCAGCAGAGTCCCACCCAACTCCTGATTTACAAAACAATGAGATGTAATAAAATGGCTCTTATTTCAGTCACTATGATTTGGAGTGGTTTGTGATGCAGCAGTGGATAGTGGGATGCATCCCCTTCCCTTGCCTGAGTTGCTCAGACATTTCTCTAGAAGGTGCTCATGAAATCTAAAAGGGAAAAAATTTTCTAAGAGATGAACCTCTGTTTCCAAGTACAGCAGGTTCTCTAATAACTTTGTTCAACATTGTTTTAGGATTGTTTAGATGAACAGCATTGGTGAGAAAAAATAATTGGTTTCTACTGGGGCTGCTGTCTGTATGGAGTTTCACACATTCTCCCTGTGCCTGCGTGGGTTTTCTCCAGGTTCTTGAGTTTCCTCCCACATCCCAGAGCTGTGCATGGGAGGGGAACTGGCATGTCTACATTGTCCGGTCTGAGTGAGTGCGGGTGGTAGGCTGTGAGTGGCCCTGCAATGAAGACATCCTGTCCAGGGTATGTCCCCACCTTGTGCCCTGAGCTGCCAGGAGAGGTTCTGGCCACAGTAGTCCCTGACCCGGAGTCAGCTGGTTGGAAAAGCATTATCTTACTTGTATAAATTAGCCTATGGTGCAATTAGTTTTGTTATATGTCGTTTCATTTAAAGTTTCAGTTTATAAGAGAACCTAGTGATGATATTAAGTGAGGACTTACTGAATTTCTCATGCCACAATGGAATCTTCTTTTTTTCCCCTCACTTACTCATTGACTCAGAGTTTAAATATCACTTCCATAAAATAAATTCCCCTGTCGTTTTTCAGCATATGTCACAGGCGATCCTTCCCCAGTCCTCCTGCCATCTGCTCTCAAAGTAGAAGACACAATCAGAATGAACCTGTAAACCTCTTTTATTTCCATTCACCTCAGTGGCTGTCTTCCACTGACAACCTTTTCCCATAAGGTCCCTGTACAGGTGTTCAGAACAAGAAGAGACCATTTTGATGTGCAGATGCTAACTGTTCCTTACCTTACTTTGCTCCTTATTCTTCATATTAGCTATAAATAATTTATTTAACCAGTTCCAGCCCCATTTTTCATTAGGAAAGTGATGTCTGCTGCACAGGCAATTCCTTCAAGTAGCCACTGTTAAAATGCATGTGCCATGATTGATAGAATAGAAATAAATGAACACCTAGCTTAATTATAGCAAATAGTCTTTCTCTTGCGTGTAGATTTTTGTCAATTGGTAGTGGCTATACACTGTACTTTGCTTTGAAGAATTCTGACACTGACCACAGAGGGAATGCATTCTAGGGTCAATTATGGATGTGTTCCATGAGTGGAAAAGGAGGAATTTGCTATTACTGAAAGTCTTTTTCTATAGACCAGAAAGACTCCAAAGGGAATGCTGTTGTGTAATGAATGGACAATGAAGAGTAATGATTGGTTCGCTTAGACCATCAGTACTGAAGCCCCGGAGGTATACTACAGCATGACCATGGACCCCTAGAGTCAGCTAGAAGTATAATTTTTCTTTTCTCTTTTCTTTTCTTCTCATTTCATTTCTTTCTCCTTCCTCCCTCCCTTTTTCATTGTTGATACTATTACACATGTCCCCACTGTCTCCCAATTTTCCCCCTTCCACCCAGCCTGTCCCCCACTCCCACAGTAAATTCCTACACTGTTGTCCAAATTCATGGGTCATTCATATATATTCTATTACTAACCCTTTACCCTTCTTTCAAAGAGTCCCCTCCCTACCCGTTACGCTGCTTCTTATAGCTGCCAGTCTTTTCCATGTTTCTATAACTCTGGTTCTATTTTGCTCATTAGTTTATTTTATTCATTAGATTTCACTTAAAAGTGAGATCATACGGTATTTGTCTTTTACCAACTGGCTTATTTCACTTAGCATAATAGTCTTCAGTTCCATCCATACTGTCATAAAAGGAAGAATTCCTTATTATTTACTGCTATATAATATTCCATTGTGCAGAGATACCACAGTTTTTTTTTTTTTCTTAAATCTACTCATCTCCTAATGGGCACTTAGCCTGTTTCCAAATCTTGGCTATTATAAATAGCACTACTATGAATATAGGGATGCATATATTCTTTTGAATTGGTGTTTCAGGGTTCTTAGGAGATATTTCCATCAGCGGAATCACTGGCTGTTCAGTAAATGGTGTTGGGAGAACTGGAGTGGTACATGCAAAATAATGAAACTAGGCCACCATCTTATACCATACACAATAATAAACTCAAAATAAATAAAAGACTTAAATGTAAGTTGTGATACCATAAAAATCCTAGAGAAAAACATAGACAGTAAAATTTCAGATATCTGGGGCAGCAATATTTTTGCAAATATATCTCCTTGAACAAGGGAAACAAAAGAAAAACAAACAAATGGGACTACATCAAATTAAAAATCTGTACAACTAAAGAAATCATCATCAAAATTAAAAGGGAACCATTGTATGTGAGAACATATTTGTCAATAATATATTGGGCAACAGTTTAATCTCTAAAATATATGTAGAACTTATATGATTCACCACCAGGAAGGCAAACAATACAATCAGAAAATGGGCAGAGGGCATGAAGAGAGACATCTCCAAGGAGGATATACAGAGGGCCCATAGACATATGAAAAAATGCTTGACATCACTAGCCATCAGATTGATGCAAATTAAAACCACAATGAGATAACATCTCACACCTCCTCAAATGGCTATAATTAATAAGCCAACAAACAGCAAGTGCTGACAGATGTGGAGAAAAGGGAACCCTAGTGCACTTTTGGTGGGAATGCAGACTGGTGCAGCCACTGTGGAAAACAGTACAGAATTTCCTCAAAATAATAAAAAATAGAAGTAGATGACTTTAAAAGGACAAAATCCATTGGATCTTCAAAGTTTTCAAAATAAATTGCCATAAACAACTGAAAATACAAAATAGGAATTATAATGTGCATAAAAATGTGGAGATATATATGTATGCACAACCAGAGTTCACTTCTATTAAAACCCGATCAATAGTTGAAAAACATTTGCTGAAAAATTCATGTTACAACTGTCAAAATGAAATACAATTCACCTCTGTCAAGAAAATATGAACATCAGCTTTTTAATGACACAAGTTTCTATATCAAACTCAGTGGATATTTCTCAACTGAAATAATATCCCAAAGACAGTATTTCTGAATGGAACATGAATGTAATATCTCTTTCGTCTTTCCTGGTGTCTCTTTAAGGTTCATGGGTCTCCGGAGTCAAATCCTCATTCGTGGTCCCAAATTCAGACTTCAGCTAATGAGGAATTAATAAGGAAGTAATAGTATCTTCCAAGATTCAAAGTTGGGAAGTTTTGCATTTCTGGTTTCCTTCCTTGCTCTGGCCACCCTCCTTCCCAGGGAGCAGACCCTGACTCCAACTTAACAACAAATTGTTGATGTTGATTATATAGTTATGGGCATATCTGTTGTTACAATCATGGATTTTATCATGAAGCAGGAACAACCTATGTTTATATTTGATATAAATAAAAACAATAAGTATAAAAGAGCAGGAAGTCCATTTCCCTTGAGAATAAATGAGAAAGGCTATTTTAAATTAAAGCAGAAGACCACCAATAAAATAATTCAATGAAATAGCGAAAGAAATGATAGCTATTCCATGCTGGTGAAGAAAAGAACAATTCCATGTCCTGGATTATGTATGTATTCATGTCGATGAAAATGCTTTTTAAATTTATAAGTGTATATTAATAAGTTTATGTTTCTCAAAAATATTTATGTAGGCCAGTTACATATCTTGCCCCATCTCATGACATCTTGTTGTGGAGATATAATTAAAATCAGAATCTTTACCCAACCCAGACAACCTCCCCACAAATTTAGTAGAGAAGAAAAGAACCGTTTTATTACTGAAAAAGCCATTAAATCAGAATGTGACGTGCATCACAGGTAATTCACTAAGAGATTGCAAAACAGAAAGCAATTTTACCCTTTCGTAAAGTCAATCAGATACAACCCATCACATGCATGCTTTCAAGATAAATAGTCACTCATCCTCAGGTAAAAGGACTTCCCAGCACCACTTGCCACACACAGTGCATCTTAACATTTTCTGGTAAGCAGGTGATTGTCTATGTTAGCTAATTGTCTTTATTTAGAGGGGGAAAAAAACCAAACATATCTTTATGGCAGAATGTAGTTTTGCAACTTAGAGCAAGACACCTACCTAAATAGGCACCTACCCTCCCACAAAAACTGGAATATGGGGGTGCTTTTGCCTTTAACTTTTACAATTCAAAGGGGTAGCTCCCAGGTCCTTGAGAATGACCTAGGCTGGAAAGTAGACAAAAGCCTATCTAGCCTTCATGAATATTTATATATATTTCAAAGAAGGAGAAAGGGCATACACATTTTTTAATGTGAACTCTAAGAAACAGGAAGGGAGGGAATTCTCTTCTCTTACTGTTAATAGGGAGAAGTCAGCCACTTGCATTTGTCCTTATCGTTTCTCGGCTGACTGACACAACTATGTAGTTTCTCTATAGAGCTTGATCTCAAAGGAGGCCGCACTTTCAAACCCTTGGCTCTTCTTCCATTTTTGAGGTGGAAGGATATTAGTGATATGTGATAATGTAATTTTGTTAGAACAAGAGAAGATTGCATAGTGTAATATACTGATTTTAGTTATTGAAAAAATGTGTCACGTACTAATTTTAGTTATTGAAAAAATAACAGAAAACCAGGTTGTTACATGATGAAAAGGAAAAGAAGGGAGAAAAACCATACAATCCCTTTCAATTATTTGATACAACTAGAAGCTTGCCATGAATTGGAATCAACACCTAAGATTTTAGCTGATTGCCACATTTTCTTATCATTTTTTGAAGCCATTTCAAGTCTCTTAAAATCAGTTTTCAAATTGACAGCATTTTTAGGTTTACTCTCTAAAACCCTCACATTAGGTTATTTGGCTTGATTTATCAGATTAAAATGCATGGAAATCATGCTCCAATTTCTACTTGAATCTTTTAGTGTAGGCCTGGCTTTGGGGCCCGCTTTTAACTAGCTCTGTTGCCTCTCCTCCTGCTGATAGCTCCGTCCCGTTCTTTCTCTCCATCGCCGTCTCCCTCTCTCCGATTGCCACCTTCAAATTGGGTAAAATGTCGAACGCTGCCTACCTTAATTCTATTCTCCATACAGGCATTCAAATCCCCTCAGAACAAATTCCTGAGATAAATAATCAACTCATGGGTTAACTACAATTTATTTACATTTTAATTTTTCAAGCAACAATTGTATTTTTTCATTGCGGCAATAGTCTACATCTTGTTTCTAAGCCTAAAAAAATGTGTTTTTTAAAGATAAGAGGTCTGTTTCCTCTGTGTTTGTTCTCTGCATAGCTGAAGTTTATGAAAAGGTTTAGGAACGTTATGATACTTCTGTTAATCATTTCCCCCCTTTTAATTGTGGATTTAGACTCAATTTTATATGCTGTAATTTCTGTCTCTGTTTTGTTACTTTTATAATTTAACATGATCAGATTCGACTTCCAATTGCTTATTAACCCAATGTAGAATGAATTTTTCTCTCCTACAACTACACAAAGTATATTAATACCACAAATTGACAGTTTAAAATAAATAAATACAAAATTTCATTGTTGATGGGAAATGGAACAAAGTGGTATTAACTTGATGTTATGATTGTTTGGAAACCTTGCCTCTGAGAATGTTATATTTTTGGATTTTCATTATATTTTTATTTATTACTAAACCTCAGAAATGAAATTGATGAAAAACTTTCTTTAAATTTAATAGAGGTTAACTGTCAAGAGGTTGTACAGATTTAAGTGAAATTTCCCTCGAGGTACTGAATCCTAATAACAATGGTCATCCCATATATGCTTACCACATTTTAGAATTGATATAAAGTAACTCAGAAAATCAGCTTCTGAAAAGTAAAATCTCAGAGTAACTGGCCTATAATTTTCAGTGTTTAGTGTTTTAACAGATACATGTCTACTCAATATATGTATTTGCATTAATAGTTTGTTAGGCTAATATAACAATATGTATTATAATAATAAAAAGAGCTACAACTTATTGAATTCTGTCTCTGTACCAGGCATTTTGTCAAGGGCTTACATGTATTATAATTTTTCACAACAACCCTATGAAGGACAGGCACTTATTGTTTCTACTTTTACATATGAGGACATTGAGGCTCAGAAGTGTTAGGTGGCTTGTGAACGCTCATGCATCAGTGAGTGCTGGGCTTGAACAGTAACTCAGGTCTGTCCGCGTAAACACCACTGCTTTTAACCCTCATACTAACCGCCTCATTCAGAAATTACCTACCTCAGCAATGTAAAATTAATTACATGAGAGAATATGTTAGAAACCTATAGAGAATCAACTAATACTAGCTTTCTTTTCCTGATTCTTCTCCCATATTTCCAGGAGATCAACTTGTATTTTTCCTTTCTTTTTAAAAATCCATATCCAAGGACATGTTTATTGATTTTTAGAGGAGGGGAAGTGGGTGGAAGGGGGAGAGAGAGGCATCTATGTGAGAGAAACATCAAAGGGTTTCCTCTAAGTGCCCCACTGGGGATGAAATCTGTAACCTACTGTATTTTGCTGTGTATAATGTGAACCCACATTTTTGGCATAAACTTTCAGGGAAAAAATCTCGCAATTTAATTTTTTAGTTAATTAATTAATTAATATTTACATACTTGTTTTTTGTATGATAAAGGAATTTTAGCATTTATTTTTAAACATATTATGGTAAAAGAAATTTTATGTAACAAATAATTAAAAACCATAAGAACAGTTATAAAGTATTTCAGGTACTACCCTTGTATAATGTACATCCTTATTTTTCACTCAAAAATTTGGGCAAAAAAGTGCACATTATACATGGCAAAATACAATAGGCATATACCCTGATCAGGAATGGAACCCACAGCTTTTTGGTGTATAGGGTGATGCTCCATCCATCTGAGTCGCCCAGCCAAGGCTTTCCTTTCTGTTTGTATTGCAGAAAAAATTCCTGACTCTGGTTATTTATCCAGTTCTGGTTTGCACTCTGTGCTTCAATTTATCATGTTATTTCATCTTCATAATGCTTTAATGTATTTTATTATTCTTACTTTAATGAGATTCAAATTACTGAAATAAATTGACTAAGATTTTTGGACTCAACATAATAATTTTTACTTTATAGCACAGTGATGGTTGGTTTTATGTGTTAACTTGGAGTGTGTCTTCAGGTGAGATTAACTTTTAAATAGGTGAGCTTTGAGTAAAATAGATGGCCCTCTGTGATGGGGTGGGCCTCCTCTAATCAACTGAAAGAAGACATAAATAGGACAAAAAGACTGGCCTCCCTGAGCAAGGGGCAGTTCTTCAGCAGACTGCTTTGGACTTTGTCTGCACCATCAGCTCTCCTGAGTAACTAAGCCATTGGCCTGCATTGCAGATTGGGGACTTGTCAGCCTCCATAATTATGTGAGCCAATTCCCTATAAATTTTTCTATATAAATGAACATCCTGTTGGTTCTGTTTCTCTAGAGAACGCTGAGTAGTACACACCAGAGTCTCTGCCACACATAATAAATGCTAGAAGATTTGGTAATAAGCATGTCATATACCATTTACTATTGATCCCATTTGGGGACTTCCATTCAGGGGTCTATTTGGCTCCTCCAAAGGTGACTTCTGGTAAAAAAATTAATTATAATGTTTAGAGGAAAATATTTCTTGCAGAATAATTATATTCAATTATAAATACAAATAAATTATCATATGTAAGCAACATCCTTCTTGCAAATTCTAAAAAATCATTATTTAAGAGAGTTTGGAACTACAATTTTTTTATAGGATTTAAATTAGATATTGGGTAACTGAGCATAAAAAAATCTGTCATGGCAGATGTTTATCTCAGTCTATCAAGTTTTACCCATAATCTTTGTTTTTTTCTAACACATTTCAAAGAAGATTCTCAAGGATTATTGCTAAGTGTTGTTATTTATTGGAAAGTTTACCAAAATAATATAAGCATAAGAAAAAATAATTTACATGCTTTCTCTATGGAAATTGAGTGGTAGTTTCCAGAATGTGTTCTCTTAGATTTGGCATAGACAAAAACTGGGACATGTATGTACTTGGCTTTTATTAAGGACAAATTTATAAATCAAAAAAGGGGAAGGACATCTATTAGGTTCATAATTTAAGAATAAAAAGATAGCAATTAAACTTGAATATAGTATATACATAATATGATTTTATAATGATTGATAAGCATAAAACCGGATGTAAATCTATTGACACTAAGGAGTATGAAGGTATTTACTAAAGGAATAGAAGGAACAAAATGAAATATCTAATAATTAACCAAAATAAAATCTAGTCTATCAAAATTTAAAAAAGAAATCTAAGATCAGAAAAGAAGGCATTCATGTAAAAAGCATTATACAGATTTTGTTTAAATAGAGGGAATTATCATTTGATTACATTTTGCAAAAAATATCCATTTGGAGACTAATATTTGACAAGTATTTGGTAAGGGTTCAGAAAAAACAATGTTATGCTATTTGGAATTAGAATAAAAAACAGAAAAAGTTCGTGGAGAGCTCATCATCAAATAAATATTTTTTTTGATCTGAAGAAAGACTTGGGGCATCAGATCAAAGAGGTCAGAAAGTAGCAAGCAAATTTAGTGGAAATAGACACTCTGTATATCTAACTAAAAAAAGACGGTTGTTTTCAAAGGATATAATGAGGTTGTTGTTAGATTTTTTTTTCTACCCTGATCACAAAGGATCAGAAATCAATAGTGCAACATCAGCAGCTTTGAAAGAAAAAAAAAAAGATTAAGGCTTAAGAATTCTACACCCAGAGAAGCCATCATTTATTTGCAAGGGCAGGAGAAAGATATTTTCTGATACAAAAATGTGAAAATTATATCATTTATGTAGTCATCCTGAAAAATATTACTTGAAGATATGTCCACTAAAAACACACATCAAAATATATTTTTCAAGACTGGAAAGGCATGGTTTAAAAAAATTGTGATGAACAATAAAACCAGAGAAAAGTAACATAGAAACAAGTATTGCCAATATAATAAAGCATGAGAATTTTATAGAGACCTGTAAAAATTTTGAAGGAAAAAATCTATTATTAATTTCTAATAAAAAGTAATTTCAATAAATGTATAATGAAGGAAGTAAAGGATGGTGATTTTCAATTAAGAGTAGAAGTTAGTAATTTATAATTCATTATTTAATACTGATTTTTCAAAATAATGAAGCATGTGTTTCTAAGACCAAATGCAATCAGAATCATTTAGGCAAGGAATTAAGCATATTTATCTTCAAGACTCATCTCAGACCTCTGGAAATCAAATTTTGGTGTGGGTCTTGGGAATCAAACTTAAAATCTTACCACAATAATTTTTCATGCAGATGGCACATAAACATATATACAAATGCAATTTAGTCCAGTTTCCAATCGTTCTGGGAACCAGCCAATCAGAGGTCCCCTAAGAGAACTGAGGATCTTTACCCTGCTCTGTAGCCCAATATTTTTCTTTAACTTTTCCTTGGGCAGTTGATAGGGGTGGGGAGAAAAGATAACCCCAGCTATTGCATTTATATGTTCCCAGAGGTTAACATTAAAATAGGGGCAACTTACACTGCCTTAAATTCTATGAAAATTTTCTAATTATTTTCTGCTTCCCCTGAAACATCTCTGATTATTTTCTGCTTCCTGATTACATTTTTACTGAAGGAAGAGAAACTGCCCTTTAAAACCTCAAATGAGGCTAGCAAACATGGTGAATAAACTCAGGTAATAAATTTGTTATTTGTGGTTATAATGGTCACTCTTTTCTTCCCAAAGGGAAGTAGCAAGGGATCAGAACACCTTTTGAGGCTGTTACCTCTTTGTGACTTCAGAAACTGACCATGAACTATGGGTAAAAAATTCTAGGTTTGCCCCATGAGCAAGTGAATATTGGGGATTTCCCTTGCAGAGAGTTGAAGACAGTGAAATGAACGTTGCTCAGGAAACACTGTTATCAGGGCATTAGTCAATAGGCAAAACTGCTATGGCAAGTGGAGCCAAAAGTCTTTAAAGATTCAAAGTTTCAGAGGCATATTTCTCACACAAACAACAATCAAAGAGGTGCCATTTCTCAGCAGACAGCATTTCTCCTTCGGTGACCCAGGCACCGTAACACCCTCTATCTCCTGGCTCTGCCAGCCCTGAGAGCGTGGTCAGTCAGCAGTCCACTGGCCGAATGGGAACATGAGGATGCCTTCGTTGGAATAACTAAAGGTGAGGCAGCAATTAGAACTAAGGAAGTGTAATTCCTGAAAACAATAATTCTTGGCTAGGTCATTTCCAATTGGTGGCTGTCCCTATTATCGAGTAGAAAAACTTGGACTGGGCTCTTTCTTTTTCAACATCCTAACATTTTCATGTCATTACACTGAAAGAGTCCAAATTGATGTTAGCTCTCTGAAGGGTGTGCACCCCATACCTGTAGACTAAATATTTATGAAATTAACATGAACAGGAAAAAATGAAATTTTTAACTGAAAATGGATGAACATCCAAATATACCAAAGAAGTAAATATGAAAATTTATGTAAAAGTTTTCTTAATTTACACTAAAGCCATAAAATGTGCTTGACTCCTCCTCTTCCAACAGACTTAATGTTTAATCTAGTAATATCCAATGCCAATGAGATTGCATTATCCATTCTTATTCACTGCTAGTGGAGTTTTTTTTTCAAGAAAGTAAAGGGTTTTTTTTTTTGCTTACAGAAAAATAACAAGAAATATGTATTTACAGTCTTGAAATAATGTGTAGCCTTTGACTCAATAAATTTACTTCCTGCCACCTACCCTAAGGAAATTAAAAGAGATGTGGGTCATGATTTATGAATAATGACATTATTTGCAGCATTATTTATAATAATAAAAAATAGGTGGAAAAAAACAACCATAGTAGAATAAATAAATTATGTTACAGCCATATGGTGGGGTGCCACATACTTAATTATAAATTTCAAAGAAGTTATATATGTGGAAAAGTGCTCATAATATAATGCTAACTAAAAAAAGGTAAATTATAAAGTTATAGGACTTCTGGCCAAGATGGAGGCATAGGTAGATACACTTTGCTTCTTTGCACAATTGAAAGAAGGACAACAAACTTAAAAGCAAGTAAACCCCAGAACTTTCAGAAAATTGAACACAGAAATCTGACAACCAAGGAGTTAAAGAAGAAACATTCATCCAGACTGGTAGGAGGGGCAGAGATGGACAGCCAGGCAGAAAAGACACAAAGCAAGGCAGCAGACCTGGTGATCTCACATTTGCATGCAGATAAGCCTGCATGAAGGAAAAACTGGGGAGCAAGACAGAATGGGCAACCCAGGTTTCCAGCCTGGGGAAATAAAGTCTCAAAAGCCTCTGGCTATAAAAACCTGTGGGGATTATGGCAGCAGGATCAACTCACAGCCTCATAGGAGAGCTCACTGGAGAGACCCACAGGGTCCTAGAAGGTACAGGAGCCTGCCCACCCAGGAATCAGCACTGGAGGGACCCAATCTGCTCGTGGGAAGCAGGGGAAGTGACTGAAAGTGGGGTGGTAGAGCGAAGCAAGTGGTGTTATTCCCTCTCTGACCCCTTCCCTACAAACAATGCCACAATGTGGTGAGGTGGGTTGCTTCTCTCTGGCAAATACCTAAGGCTCTGCCCCTTACAATATAAGAGGTGCACCAAGGCAAAGCAATATGGCCCAAATGAAAGAACAGATCAAAACTCCAGAAAAAGAACTAAGCAACAAGGAAGGAGCCAATCAGTCAGATGCAGAGTTCAAAACACTGGTAATCAAGATGCTCACAGAAATGATTGAGTGCAGTTTCAAAATGGAGGAAGAAATGGAGGCTATGCAAAGTGAAATAAAGGAAAATCTACAGGGAACCAACAGTGATGGGAAGGGAACTGGGATTCAAATCAGTGATTTGGAGCAGAAGGAAGAAATAGACATTCAGCCACAACAGAATGAAGAAACAAGAATTCAAAAAATGAGGAGAGGCTTAGGAACCTCTGGAACAACTTTAAACATTCCAACATCTAAATCATAGATGTGCCAGAAGGAGAAGAAGAAGAGCAAGAAATGGAAAACTTATTTGAAAACATAATGAAGGAGAACTTCCCTAATCTCGCAAAGGAAATAGACTTCAAGGAAGTTCAGGAAACTCAGAGAGTCCCAAAGAAATTGGACCCAAGGAGGAACACACCAAGACACATCATAATTAAGTTACTCAAAGTTACAGATAAGGAGAGAATATTAAAAGCATCAAGAGAAAAGGAGACAGTTACCCATATAGGAGTTCCTATAAGACTATCAGCTGGTTTTTCAAAAGGAACCTTGCAGGCAAGAAGGGGCTAGAAAGAAGTATTCAAAGTCATGAAAGGTAAGGGCCTACATCCAAGATTGCTCTACCCAGCAAAGCTATCATTTAGAATAGAGGGGAAGATAAAGTGCTTCCCAGATAAGGTGAAGTTAAAGCAATTCATCATCACCAAGCCCTTATTGTATGAAATGGTAAAGAGACTTATCTAAGAAAAAGAAGATAAGAAGAAGAATTTGACTTCCATGTTCATAGTCAAAACTATGAACAGTAAAATGACCACAAACTCATAACTATCAACAAGTGAACCTAAAAAATAAAAACAAAAATAAACTAAGCAAACACCTAGAACAGGAACACAATCATAGAAATGGAGATCACATGGAGGGTTATCAGTGGGGAGGGGCAGGGAGGAAAATGGGGAGAAAGGTACAGGGAATAAGAAGCATAATTGGTAGGTACAAAATAGACAGGGGGAGGTAAAGGAAATGGAGAAGCCAAACAGCTTATATGTATGACCCATGGACATGAACTAAGGGGAGGAGAATGTTGGTGGGTGGGTGCAGGGCAGATGGTGATAAAGGAGAAGAAAAAATGGGATAACTGTAATAGCATAATCAATTAAATATATAAAAAAGAAATACATTTTGATTAGGTTTGAAAAAATCAATTGTGGGGATATAATTGATAGGACTTGGAGAATGTTGATTGAAATAAATTGTTGACCATCTTCAAAAAATAAAATTATAATGTATATATATGATATAACATATAATATTAATTTGGTGAATTGAAAATGAAAACAAAAATGAATAAAAATACATGTAGAAGAAAAATTCTAAAAGATTTATACTATTAATAGTTTTTTAGGTTTTAATATTATGAGTGATAAATCTTTTATGTGCTTCTATATTTCTCTGAATTTCTACAGCTAACATATCACTTAATCATTTAAAATATTTTGTTAAAAACTAAAATATAACTTTTTATAGCATCATAGAAAAGTTTAATATGAACTGTAGATGTTGTATAGTCTGACCTTTCACTCAATGAAATAATCCTCTTTCTACTAAATTAAATCATTACTTACTGATGCTAGTCACCAAAAATAATTTCTTTAAAGTTTGATAATTATTTCTGTATGGAAGAGAGCAGTTAGAAAACCAGTAGACAGAACAGGCTCCAGCAATTCACTTCCTTTTCACTTCATTTCTCTTCTTTTGTGGTTGTTGTTCAGTTCTTCCAAAGGATTGTATTTTTCCTCACCAAAGAAACATTTGAATGGAGAATAAATTTAATGAATAATTTACCATTAACAATTTCATTAGCAATTTGAATGCTTGTAGACAAATTTCTCTCTCCCTCTCTTATAAATAAAAACTGCATTGCCTATATGAGAGGAGTATTTTCTCACTTTCTGAGATGTTGACTTAAAAAATTTTTCTATATAGAATTTTAGAAGATGCTTTTAGATAACTCTATTGTATTCACTTTGAAAAAGTGCCTCTAAAGTAATCTATTATAAAGTATGCTGTTTTCCAAAAGCCATAGCTCGTTGCCTAGCAACATACTTGGTTATGTCATATAATGAAAGCAATATGATAAAATGCTATTTTTCAGGTATTAATTTTTAAACACTTTCCTAACAAAAAAATATACTTTATGGATGGGAATTTTGGAGAGATGGGTCTTGTAAAAACAAAGTAAGAGAGGGTAAGTACCACACTAATTGAGAGTCATTTTCTTAATGACACAATATTAAGATTCAAGCCCAACTGCCAGGATTTGAAAACTCCCTGCCAGGTCCCCAGGCTTTCCCCCTGCGCTCCCTGCAGCACTCCCTGCATTGAGAGCCCAGGGTAAGAGGATAAAATTGCATGTCTGTGAAGGGGACTTAATGGCTTTATGACATTTACTGAGCACACAAAGTGCTTTAAATGCAACAGGAAATATCTAACTCTGTAAAAGTTCTCTATTTTTTTAAATGTCAAAACTCTTAGAGTAGGAAAATTTTAAGAGCTAAATTTAAATCCTAGCATGAAAATCAGAACAATCACCTTTTTAAAAACCTTATTGCTCTTTTTTTTTTACATATCAATGAGTTACTTGAAAAATTCCACACCCCTTCTTTTTGCTTAAACATTTTCCTGATATTCACTAATATCAGAAGTCAACCAGACCTCCTATTTCTTCTCTGCTTCCTTATCAAAATTTCATCTGTCTTTTGTGTTTCTAACAAAACTCAACATCTTTCTTCTGTTCTTTTTTTGTGCTGCTGTGTGCGCACATTCACACACACGTGTGTCATTTGGCGGTGGTGGCAGTTGTGGCTGGGCATGGTGCGGCATCAGAAAACATTGGGAAACCCTCTAATATGAAAATTGAGTTAATCAGTAGTTGAAGATACGTTCTTCCTGTTGAGATTGTTTGAGGGTTTCAGATTTAAACCTAGGCTACGTTCAGAATCTTTCACTTTATCCGACTTCTGTTTCTTTGACAATTGTTATTGACATACTGCTGTCCATTTTACTTTCATATTCCAAGATGCTGTTATTATCAGCGAGGGTGAGAGCTACATGCAAGACAAATGCCTGGCCATCAGTCATTCTAACACTTCACTCACTGGCAAACTAGCCGTTAGCTTGATGTTACAGCTACTACTAAGAGAACTTATTTTTATTAAAACTTCTACCCTCCCTTTATGCCTTACAAAATGTTGGTTATAAACGTCTTGGGGCAGAGATGACATTAAGCCTTCACCAAAGAATTACGTCACAAGAACCCTACATGTTTCAGCTCCTTAACTCAGGTGGGCCACAGAAGTAATTTGGTCCATTGGCACGCGGAACAAAGTGAGGTGTTTCACTTGCAGAATGGGTTTAGTAAAACTCTGCATGTCCTGCAGTGACATATTAGTCTGAGTATGGAGGACGGTGGGTGACATCTAAGTTGCAGACGGCCTGGATTCCTGAGGCTGGGTGACCACTGGGAAGCAAGCTACCAGGAAAACTGCCCAAAGAGAAACATCCACATTTGATTTTGACTGCATGAGAAATAACTTTTACTGTGTGAACTCATTAAGACTCAAGTTAAGATTAACTTGTATTTTGTCATAGCAGCAGTGTCTCTCACCCTGGCCAACATAAACCGGCTGACTTTGTACTCACGTAGCTGATGTAGTCTGTGTTTGCGTCCGCACGCTGTAATCTGTAATAACATAAGGTCTGTTTAGGCCAAAATATTTCCCCAATAAACCTACCTACCACTCTTCCATAGTATCTCATCCTTAACTCCTTTTCATATAACTCTCTTATTATATAAATTGCTTATTTCCCCCCTGACGAAAAGTAGCTTTGATATTCATTTTCACTCCAGTATGTCATTTAAAAAAAAAATAGCTCAGCATTAGGCACCATAGATGTTCCTAACTCGGAGTGTGTGCATGAGTGTGGGTGCTAGAGTAGCAGGCAGGCAGACATTGGGGGTGGCAAGGAAAACAATGATTATACAAGGAAACGATATTCAGGCTGATTCAGGGCATCAAAGATCAAGATATCACTGGTATATGTTCCATGTTCCTCTAAGTGACAAAGTAGGAAATCTTCCCCATTTTGTTATGATGGTAAAACACACATAACATAAAGTTTCCCGTATTAACCACGTTTGAACGTGAAGTTCAGTGATATGAAATGCATTTGTAATGTTGCCCAAGCATCACTGCCGTTCGTCTCCACGGTGCTTTTAATCTTGTGAAACCGAAACTCTGTGCCCATTAAAGGATAACTTTCTGCCCTTTTCTCTCTGAGCCCCTCGCGGTGACCATCTACTTTCTATGATTTTTGACTACACTCTTAAGTTGTTAAATTATTTCTCTTCCTTGTTTTGTTTCTTGTATTTTTTTAACCCCTTGCCACCTTCCCCAATGCACCATTTTTTACCATTTAAGTAGTACTTACTGTCTAAAAAAGAGAAGTATAGGGTTTTTTTTTTTTTTTTTTTTTTTTTTTTTTTAAAGATGAAAGTAGAAAGAGTAGGGAGAAACAGAAAAGGCTCTGGGCAAAGACAATGTATTTTTAGTAAAAGGTGGTAAAAATGATTACATTAGTGTAAGACTTTCTGTGCCTGAGATTTGTAAAGGCTTTTGTCCTATTATATAGGATAGTTTGTAGATTACAAATAAACTCCATTAAAAATTATTCTTATCCTCACCCAAGGACATGCTTATTGATTTTGGAGAGAAATGAAGAGAGGAAGAAAGAGAGAAAGAAATATCAATGTGAGAGAGAAGCATTGATTGGTTGCCTCTCACACCCCGACCTGGGACCGAATGTGCAACCCAGGCATGTGCCCTGACCAGAAATATAACCTGCAGCCCTTTAGCCTATGAGATCGTGTCCAGCCACCTGAGCCATACTGGCAAGGGCAATAAGCTCCATTTGTTTAAGAATGGCAGGAAAGTGAGGGTGTAAATGGTCTGTATTAACACCCTAAAATTTTTACTAAAACAGAAAAAAAAGGTTACTTATTTACATTGATCAAAAAAGAAAAACCAAGACCTAAAAAGCTGCAATTGAGAGAAAACTGAGAAGTGGTTACACAGTGAGTTAAGTTAGTGAATGTTCTCACTGGCAGATTATGTTCAATAAATTGTATAAATTCAATCAATAAATTTGGTTCTATCTCCATTTCCTACCTTGCCATTATATAAAAGCTCTGGACAATGTCGAATCTTTTTCAAGGGAGAGAATGAAGAACAGCAAAAACAATGAGAGAAAGTTCTGCCAAATGGTGAAGTGGGGCTTCATATTAAAAGTTAAATTCAAAGATAAAAATGAAATTAAACTTCCTGTCCACCTGAGTAGCTTATGTAGAATTAAAATAGCTATAATAAATATGCTTACATAGGTCCGCGTATTCACACCCGACCTCTTGGTTTACATGAGAGCTTCAGGGACACTAAGGGTCTGTTCTGACCTTTCTGTTTTCAGTAGTTTACTGTGGACTAGTTTCTTAGGCATTAAGAGTCCATTCATCACTTACCTACTTCCTCCCAGATGAGTTATAATGCATCAAGTATTTACTCTGAACTGTCACATTAACTGCAATCTCATAATTCATCTTGTCTTACTAATTGTCAAAAATAGTTCTTGAGTGTCTGTGGAGCTCCATGAGGACACTTATGCCATTTGGAGCTAGTGGAAGCCCAAGAGCTTAGAAAAATCAGAGGAAGAGATTTTAACATCAGAATCATCAAGAGAGCTTCGTCAGAATTTTCCCCTACCCAAAGGATTCAATATAATATTTAAATGTAATTGGAGAATGATAGCAGTTTAAATAAATCTTGAGAATGCTCTCTGATAAATTCGCTACTCCTCACTCATGGTTATTAATACTATTTCTAATGTGTTCATAATGTGTCTGGGAGTATTGTGATTCATTTGATAGGTATTCATTTTGATAAATATCTACATAGGACAGCATTCTAGGGCTTGAAAATATAAGAATGAAGGGAATATATGAAGCCCTTGTCATGAGGCTTATGAAGTACGTAGTGTGGGGAGAACAAAATGAAAGAAATAAATGTTAGGTGGCAATAGTGTTTTTAAAAAACTGAAAAGGAACAAGCGAAAGCAAGTGGTAGGGAATTCTCTGTATAGAATGGTTAGGAAAAGTATCTTTGAGAGCTGGCACTTCATCAATATTTGTAGGACACTGGAGACTAAGCCACATAAATATCCTGAGAAAGGCATTCTAGGAGGACAAAGTAATCAGTGTAAAATTGCCGAGAAGGTAGTGTGCCCAGGCATATTGGAGAAACGGCAATGGCACCAGAACGTAAAGATAAATCGTTGAGGCGGAGTGATGTAAAAGACAGAATCACAATGGTAATGGACTCTAGATCATATAAATCTAAGCAACTGGGATTTTATGATATGTTGGGAAGTTACTGGAAGGTTTTAATCAAAGAAAGAATATGATGCAATTGATATTTTGACAATATTATCTGTAGCATATAGGAGGCAAGGGCAGAACCAGAAAGATCAGGTAGGAGGCTTCTTCAACACACCAGGGAAGAGAGAATGCCATCTTGGGCCAGGGCAAACAGCAGTGGAGGTAGTGAGGAATGTCCTCTTCTGCATTTATTTTAAGGTAAATCTAATAACATCTGCTCACATGATAGGGATTGACTGTGACAAAAGAGAAGTTTCTTTAGCCTAGATAATGAGGTACATGAAGTTTTCATTTACTGGGTTGGAGACAACTGAAGATAATGTGGAGTGTAGCAAAGATGGTGCTGTGTTGTGCCAGCGCTGAATCTGAAATTTATCATCTTGAACATTCTACAGTATATTAAGGAGAAAATGCTGACCCGGAGACAGATTTTGGTTGGATTATAAACTCAAGCAATTCCAAGCATCAAATTGGTGATTAAAATCTCGGTGCTTAATAAGATCATCTAAGAATCTAGTGTAGATAGACAAAATAACTAAAGACTAATTTCTAATCTAATATTCAGAAATTGTTATCATGATGAGGATACAGGGGAGGAAAATAAGAAACAGCAGCCAATGATATAAGGAAAAATTGATAGAGTATGGTATCCCAGAAACCAATTGTCAAAAAAGATTTTTAAAATATTCGAATAATTAAATGCAGATGCTAGATTAAGAGATAGGTGGGAGGTCACCGTAGATAACAATTCTAGGAATACATTGATTAATAATTTGTAAATGTCCTTGAATAGGAAAGGCATCTAGATGAGTTGTTGAGTTGGCGGCTCTTTCCTGAAGGCTTCATTTTCTCAGTGAAATAAGAACTCAGATAATCAGCTGAGAGGAAGAAGAAATGTTGGAAGTTGAGAACAGGGTATGAGAAAGTCACCTCAAGATGCGAGAGAACATGCTAACTAGATAAATATGGTGGTACTTTGGGATGACACTAATTCTCTCCCAACGATACATCTCCAAATAAATTGGGGGAAGGGATTCCACACATGAATTTTTTTCAGTTGAGGGACAGAAACATTCAGTCCACACACCTACATGTTAGGGTAGTGATATAATGACATTAGAACGTGGCAGTGGAAACCCAGAATGATGGACAAATAGTGATACTTAAGAGAGAGACTTAACATAGTGGTCCCTGATTTGGGCTGATTACAGGCAGAGAACAGGGCACGTGCTCCTTCCTCTGTGTGAAATGCTCTCCCCTTCAACTGTTTTTCCCTATTCACCTTCATACTCTTCCTCAGTCTTCAGATTTAAGCTCACTTCCTATGGAACTCTTTTCCAGATGGCAAAGTCAAAAATGCTATTATAGGATCCCATTGATGTTCTTCTTGGGACTATCCATTATCTTTATTTCATTTCATTAAAAGATCTCTCACATTAGACTGTAGGTTACCTGAGAACAAGGACTGTTTTTATGCTGCTCTGTGCCTCACACACTTCTTGGTATACAGTACACATTCAATAAAAATTTGTTCAAGACACCAATGAGTAGAAAGCCTCAAGAACATCTTGGTGTGTTATTGGTAAGATATTGGTATGGCAAATAATTGGGTAGCACTGCCATTCAGTAGAATAGAGCAGCAACAGATATAGCAGGTGGGAGAAAGTGCTTAAGTTTTCTTTTTTTGTTGTTGAGCTTAAGATGCCTACGGGTCAGTAAGTGGAAATGTTGAGTCAGCTCTTGGGTATTGCGGAGTTTGTGCTTTAAATGCCAAACAAAGAGTTTAAAATTCATTCAGTTGGAACTGAATCTAGGAAAAAAGGCCAAAAAGGAGAGGTAAAAAGAAAGTTAGAAGAAAACATTTTCCTTTCTTCACTCATGGAAGGAGCTGGAGATTAGGCAGTTTGGATTTTGCTGCTTATTAATCTTCAGTCTGTTACTTTGCTGTGTAGTAATGCCAATGCTTAACCAGAGATTCCAACACATGGAGAAATTACTTTTGTAATTTAAATGTATATTTGAGCCAAGTGAAACCTCAAGAAACCCAGACTCTGTGAAATATTAGCTTAGAGTATTTTTGCATTCATTGTTGAAAGAAGTGGTTTTAGGCTAATTTGTATAAATTATTGGTGCAATGTAGTGCAATTATTTAGGTTGGAAACCAGTGATTTTTTTTCCCCATCAGAAACCTATAAATGATGAAGCATGATTTAGATAATATATTTGTTAAATTTTTTGTACTTGTTTTATTTTCTTCAAATATTAGAACCTATATCTCTCCTTTTTCATGAGATATAATTAACATATAATACTGTGTAACTGAAAGATATACTCTCTCTTTTTAAACTAACAAAATACTTCTTTGCTTTGGCCAAGCAAATTTTTGGTTTCTTGTACAGCTTTTTTTTTTTTTTTTCATATAGCATTTTAGATGTCAATCAGAGACAAAGCTAACTCCGGCCAGGAAGGGCTATGCTTTAGAAACCAGCATTTCACTGCACTTTTCATTTGAAAAGCCATTTAAAAATATAAATTAATCTTTACAACACTGCTGAGAAGTAACTAATGACAGGAAAGATGAGCATTACTCCCATATTACAGATGAGTAAAACTGCACTGCAGCTTTTGCAACCAAATTAAAATTATTACTCATGTGGCAAATCATTTATGACTATCCCATCTGATATTTCATGCTTCAAGGTTTTTTTTAATGCATAATCATCTCTTGGATGAATAACTGTATTGCTCTCAGGTCCTTAAGAGAAAAAATACTGAAGCAATAAGACAAAGCACATGAGTCTGGTCGGTACACGATGGAATAGCATTACCCTCTGCTGCACACACAGTGGGAGAGAAAACTTATATGTCACCGACATGCTTCATCACCACTCATACAGACATCATATTCAATTAAGTAGAGAGCTCTCTGTCAACAAACTTGACATGCTCACCTGGGGAGTGTCACAGTCCCCCCCGCCAAAATCAGTATTCAAGTTTTGATGGACTGACAGTGTCACAGAGGAATAAATGTCCCTTGATTTTTACCTACTTTTGCTGTAGAACAGAGAAAAGCGCTCAAAGCATGAGCAAACAAACTTAATTAAGCTTAAGGGATATGGTTGAGTAATGTAGATCCAGAGCAAACAAACTCATGGAGCATTAAAGAACAGCTTAATGAAATTCTGATCAACAGGAAAAAAAAAATGAAGAGCTGCTTCAATTGACTCAATAAAGTTGGTTCTTGGTGATTTAGGAAGGCAAATGTTCACTTGTAAGCAGTTACTTTTGAGAAGTAATTTCCTAGGCTCTTTAGACTGATGCATATCTTGAGACTTTCTCTACTTTCTAATATATTTGACAAATTGCTGGTAGTTTCCCCCTTTTCTTTCTCTGATCCATAAAATGATTCATAGCAGACTCAGGAATGGAAAAAAATCATTTAAAAATTTTAGTGAAAAAATGCGAAGACTAGGGTTATCAGAAAATGCAAGTGCCGAGCCTCAGAAATTTGGGCAGATGTCATCTCAGGGACCATTTTTCTTTCGGGGGAAGGTATTTCTTCTGACAGAGTTGGCTTCATCTAACTCATTCCTTTCTGATCCATCATTCTGTTCTCTGACTTATCATTTCAGACTGCAACCCTTGGGGATATCACATTAGCCACTCCTTTGGGTTCAGATAGCCACAAAATAAGTTAAAAGGCAGAGGTCAAGACATCTGTGAACTAATTTAAATTATAAATGACACCATTAATTTATAACTTAGTGCACATTGACACATGAGTCAGTAAGCAGAGTCCTCCCGAACGAGAAAATACTAGGAAATTCTGAAGCACCTGGGCAGGGCCGAGCATACGGTGGGCGTGTGACCCAGGTTAGTGTCCTTTAGTTTCAAAGGCAAAAATGTCAGCCATTTTGAAAAATGTACCCACTTAAATCCAGTTTATCTCCAACAGTTTTACATACCTATTTTTTTTAATTTTACTATTTTTTTAAAAATTTCTGCATTTTTTTCTTCCTTGAGTGGGGTTTCACATATAAGGCACTCAGAAATTCAAATGGGGTGTTCAAGTAAAAGTTGCGCTCTAGGCTGTTTGGATGTTTGGACAATCCAACCTACACTCAACCAGATAATGCATTCACTACACAGTTTCTTGAATAATCTCTATTATCTTTAGGAAAAACCCTGTGCATGGAGAGTTTCCAGTTTTTATGCAAATGGTAGCTGTTTATTCCAATTCTGATTTTTTCTTTTTAGTTAGATGAGAAAGCAGCAACAAACACATCAACTTGCACCATTAAAATATTGACTTAGATTCTTTATGACACATTTGCTTCTAGAATTGTTACATTCACTCAATAATTCCCAGAAGCAAACTTTCCTACCTTTTCAGAAACATAGTAAGCCATCCACAATGTCACCCAGGGCTGTAATTGTAATTATGGGTAAAAAAATCATGGCTTCAAACTGGTTAGATATATTTGAAGATAAGTACAAATGTAAACATGACACAGGATTAGCCCAATGCCCTGTCTCCTGAGTGCCACCAAACATCTGTGTTGGAAAGAATAAAGCAAATGCACAAGCAGGCCCTGTTTTTTTAAATCTCTGCACGTGTGTTCTGAGATGACACACCAGGGTGTAATGAGAGAACCTTGTGATCAGCATGACTCCTTTACACATATCTCATGCGGATTCCTGTCGGTGGTTTTGTTGTCGGTTTGTGCCTCACTAGTGCTGTGGTCTTGAACAGAAAACAAACTTAAGTCAGAAGTTAAAGATAATACTACTAGGTCATTTCTAGGTATTTGAATGAAACTTCTCTGGTGGTTTATAGTTCCATTTCCCTGGCAAAGTGAAAGATTGATATTAGCTACCTTCGTAAGGGAGCCTACTTCTTTTTACCTCTAACCACGCAGCATAATGATCCCAAATACCAACATTGGCGCTATTTAAGTATGCCATGGACTCAAGTTACACAAAGCTTTGCACTTAGGATCTCCACAAATATGTGCTAATTGTGTGATGGAAGGAATGAGTGTTTTCACCAAAAGACTTCCTTGGGATTTGGGTGAATCAATTTAAGCATAATGCCCTTCATGGCCAGTTAAAATGAACATTTATTAATTCACATTTATTATATCATAAACTGTTCTACCTGCTGGGATATAATGAGGAAAAAAAATCAGTAAGATTCTGTCTAATGCAGCTGACAATCTTACGGGAAATAAAATTTTAATTATGTAATCAAACTACAACTTTGAGTGCTAAGAAAGGAGAGGTGTTAATAGTAGTTGACTGGGCAAGGAGGAGGCAAGAACATTTGATGCTGAGGAATCAGACCTTGCAAAAGTTCTGTGATAAAGGGATTGGAAAGGGCTTGTAGGGCTGCAGTGGAGAGACTGACTCAGGAGGAGAGCTCCAAATGAGGCTGGGGAAATAGTTGGGAAACCACCTACGTACAATACTTTGTTGTGATAGTAATAGGAAATCATGAAACTCACATCATGGTGGCTGCGAGGTGTAATAAACAGAACTGATTAGCAGTCAAGTATGGGTGAAGATGCACAAGTATGAGGTAAGGAATTTGGCCTCACCTAAAGAGGGGTCTGGCCTTCGTCCTTGGCTCCTGTTAGGTAACCTCTAATTAACGGTATTAACTAGTCAAACATTACTCTGGATGTTTCTGTAAAGGTGTTTTTTTTTTTTTTTGGATGATATTAACATTCCATTAATGGGATTTTGAGTAAAGACTACCCTCTAGTACATGGGTGGGCTTATCCAAACAGTTGAAGAACAAAGACTGACTTTCCTTAGCAAGAAGAAATTTTGCCAACAGACTACTTTTGGACTTCAACTGCAACTCTGACTTGCTCTCCAGCCTGCTGGACTACCCTATAGATTTTGGCCTGACAAATTCATGAGTTAATTCCTTAAAATCCATCCATTCATCATCTATCTTTTATTTTATTTTATTTTATTTATTTATTTTTGGAGAGAAGGGAAGGGAGGGAGAAAGAGAAACATCAATGTGTGGTTGCCTCTCACAGGCACCCACTAGGGACCTGGCCTGCAACCCAGGCATGTTCCCTGACTGGGAATCGAACCAGTGACCCTTTGCTTTGCAGGTCCATGCTCAGTCCACTGAGCTACACCAGCTAGGGCCTATCCATCATCTATTTTATCTATCTATCTATCCATACATCCTATTGGTTTTGCTTGTGGTTCTCTGGTTCTGTTATCTCTTTCTCCTGACTAATACATCCTTCAAACTTATAGTTGGTGTCAGAAGTTAGAGTGGACTTGTGTGGACTCTTCCCTCTAACTTTGTCTCTGGAACCTTACTTGTGCAATAAGGATCAGAGGTTTTTGACACACCTGGCAGTCTGGAGAACTAGACCTCATGGTTTGGCTAGTTCTAGGTAACAAGTTAAAAGGAACTTCTATAGTCTTGGAGAAGATGTAGTTTTGGAACAAATAGAAATCAATGAATTTGAGAGATATTTGTTAACATCTTCTACAGTTAGTGAGCAGGGTGAAGGACAACATGTAATATTCACCAGAAAGTATGCAAATGTTCTCCTGGTATTACAGAACCAGCCAGTGGTGGTCTGGAACAGCCGTGAGGTTGGATTGGCCACCACCAAGAAGCATAACTATGAAGGCAAGGGAGGGTTTGGTGAAAAAAGAAAGGGGTTGTTTATTTAAAGGTTATACAGAATTGGAATATGGCAAATTTCTACCATTAAGTCCCACTCCCTTTAAAAATACCCCAAAACAAATAGTCCTGTCTCCCTTGCCAAACCACGCCAGTTTCATTATACTCCATGCAGAGGTACCATATTTCAGAAAAGCAGAAATCTGCAGATCAACATCCCCAGTCACAGTTTCAGCTCCAAGCATCTCTCCCACCTCTATGTGATTGGCCAGGCAGGTCCTGGCTATGCTGCCAGCTCTGCTGCCATCTTCTTCAGGCAGGCTTCCAGGCAGACCTCCCAGGAACACTTCTCTGCAGACCTCCCTGCAGACCTTATGGCAAGCCCCCATGACTTTCCTGCTCCCATTTTAAATGCTGGGCTCAGAACTTCCTATGTGATCTAACATTTGCCTCCTCCTATGGTGTGTTAGTGTCTGTCATTTTTGTCCACCCCCAGTGACTTTGGCCCTCTTTTGGCTGCCATCTTTAGTCAGGGCAACAGTTCCCAGTAATGCACAGGCATCTGGGGAAGGTATCCAACACCCTGCCCCCCCACCCCCTGCACAGCTTATGCAGGCTCTGTATGAGCTCCCCCCAGCTATGTCAGGGTCACCACATGTTCTGAAAGTCAGGTAACAATTCTGAAACTTCCAAGATTTTCTTTGCAGGAAGGCATGGGGCATTAACCTACCTTTGTTATGTAATGTACCTTAAAGCTGTATTCTTCACTCTGTGGACATTCCCCACACTGTCCCCTTCCTGCTTTCCTGCAGGACTGGGGGCATGGTGGGGCTCCGCAAGCCTCAGGGGACCCATGCTGTGCACCCATTACAATAGGATCACTAGTGTACAAGAAATAAAATCTGGACAGCTAGGTGATAAAAATTATGCACACTGGCCACATTACGATTTTAGAAGAAATCAGTCCTTTTGGTGGAAAGCTGACTTTAACATCAAAAATGTGTGGGGAGAACACATGAAAGTCAACAGTTAAACCCCTTCTCATATTTCCCCATTTCCCTTCCACTCTTCCCAGCAAGCCAGAGGACCAGCTCACTTCAGCTGATTCAGGATGAGCCAATGGTCATGAGAGCAACTTTATACTTTCAGGAGATTCCAGAGATGCTGGTCAGAGGAAAACCAAGAACAAGCAATGGGTCCATTCTTTTGAGACATTTAAAAGAACAAATGCTGCTACTTAACATTTTGCTCAGCAAGAGAAAAGCAGAGGTGTTGAAGAGAAAGGGTTGTGGGAGAATAAAGGGAGAAAATAGAGAGCAAGAAAAAAAACCTCTATCTTTCCTATAAAACATCTTCTAAGATAATAGGGACCACTTCTCATCTTTATACCTTATGGCAGTTGCCTAAGTAAGAAGGCTTTTGCAGAGAGTGGTTAGTGGACTAGACACATGCTCTGATTCTCTCCTTCACTACTTCTTGTTCCTCACATTATGACCCCAGACCCTCCACTTTTCTCAGTGTTCCAACTATCTATATTCTTAGGTAAAGAGCTGACTAAATTATCCTTGAGATACCCAGAGTGCTTTGGCAATATTTAGTGTAAGCAAATATCTGGTAGCATCACTTTTATGGATTGTGTGTCATAGAACATTTTCCTCTGTGGAACATTCTATTTAGAGAAATAGTGTAGTGAGTTACTCAAATCCTATCCCCCCTCCAAATTCTAAATATGTGGGTGAAGAAAAGAATGGGCTTACCTCATTAATTACAATTGCTTTTTTCATGTTTCAATTTTGACTTACTTTTATTTAGTCTATCAAGTTTCTTTGATGATCAAACCCAGTAAGAGGATTATGATTCTATACTAGCCAGACAAGAAGCTATTGCCTTTCTGAGTTTGTATTCTACTCTTTTGTTTGTTTGTTTTATAGATAAAGGAGAGGTAAGAGATGGGGGTGGATTTACTAACTCTATATTAGTAATAACATGAAAAGGGCTCTGAAATGAGAGTCAAGAGGCTAAGCTTTAAACTTATGTTTACACCTTCCCACAATAGCACTAGAAATCATTGAGTTAATTCAACTGCAGAAAAATACCGCTTGACCTTCAGCCTTGGGCCATGATACTTGACATGGGTATGTCTGATCTGCTCCCTGAAGGTTTCAGAACATTTTCACATAATAGGTTCACCCTTATTTTGTACTGGAAATGGGTGAAAACAACAATTCCAGTGAGTACATAGAATCCAAATAATGGTAAGTGTATATTATAGAGCTTGTTCTAAATGTTAGTTACTGTTATTTATAACTGTTATTATGACCCTAATGATAGAAGGAAGTTTTATGAAAGTTAGCTTTGAGAAATGGTTCTGAGGCACAAATTCTAATCATGCATGTATTAAGCAAATTTGTTTATGGCAAAAGTTGACTACATAGAGCCTTTTAAATGGGTCTGAATTCAGTGATAAAGTATTACACGTGCTTTGTATTTTAAATTATTTATCAGTTGAAGATTCTATAGGCTATACTGTTTATACTATTTAATGAATATTTCTAAAGTTTGACAAACACACGTAATAAAGAGATTCCCTGGAATTGTAAAACTCTGTTTATCTCATATTCTGTTAATGCAGCACATATATTTCTGCATTTATTGTGGGAAATGATGGAGCCTCAGGTGTCTACTGCAAATACCAAATAATGGGTGAAGCTCTCTTTATCCTTATTTTTAAAGTAGATTTCTGATTAAAAAAAACTATTTACAATGACACACCTGCTTCTTTAAACTTAGTATGTTTCATGTGAAAATGAAGGATCAGTTGTCATTTCACCAGGGAGATTGTTGTTTGATCATCTATTCTCAAGGATTATTCTAAAAAAGGAAATATCTCTTGTGCATCATTTTGGGAGTCTGATTACTTAATTTTAAATGTATTCTATACTCTGCAGAAATGGAGGTGTATTTACTCAACAACATTTAGAAATATATAGTTGAGAATATTGTGAACTTGCTTAAGCCTTTTCAGAATTCAAACTATACCTGTGTAAGTCAACTATTCAAACTCTTCTAAGGCTAGTTTCCTCCAATATGCAAATATTAGGGTGACACCATCATTAATCCAAAGACTCAAGTTTGACCATTGTAAATTTGTCAGGTTTGGAGGAAATGTGAGGGAATTATTTAGTAACTGTGACTGTAAGGGTTCCTAAAGACAGCCATTTCTTTAGCTTTTTCAGTATGTACCATGATTTCTGCCTGCACAAGCTTGTAGCCAACTGGTATCAGGGGAGTGGCTCATTACATACAAATAAACCGAACCCACTGAGGCTAGCTTGTACTTTATGAAACTGGTACATGCATTATTAGTGTATTAATATTAGTGTATTAATATTTCTCCCTACCAAGCAGGATAGTGGGGAATCTCAAAGAAGATGTGTTCAGTTCAAACTTTGAAGGTATTAGCAAATATAGTCAACAATTCTGCCTCTCCCTTCCTTTGTAAAACCATTTAGTAAGGTGAAGAGTATTAAACCCACATTAGGTAGTTAGTTATGGATCTTAAAATCTAGAATGTTGTCAGCATCACCAACTGCTTGCAGATATTCTGTGAGGCAGTTGCAAGGTTAGCACCCTAACCTAATACCTTCATGTAGTAGATGAGAAAGCAGCCCCAGACAACTGGTAACACTTCCGGAATGAAGTTCCCGATATAAGTCAGTAGAAGTGAAGTTAGAATCAGGCTTTCTAACTCTTATTTTGGAACTATTTTCTTATAACTAATTTTAATTTTTTGAAATATTCTTAAAAAAATTATTGCTATTCTATTACAGTTGTCCCAAATTTTCCCCTTTGCCTTCCTCCGCCCTTCCCACCTCCTGCTCCCACAGTCCATCCCCACGCTGTTGTTCATGTCCATGGTTCATTCATACATGTACTCTGACTAGTCCCTTCCCCTTCTTTCCAACATTATCCCCCTCTCTGAAATGTTAATTTTTGAGCTAAATCTCTGTTCTTATCGTGAAAAGCTGCCTCAACTAGATATATTCCAACTTGTCTACACATCACAATGATAGTGACAAAAATGCCAATGACAATTTAAAGTCATACCATGTCTCAATTCAGTAATGAGCAAACCCAGGCAGAAAGAGACAGGGAGAAGCTACATGATTCCTAAGGTTGTTGTGACAAAGACAGGACTAGAGTGGTATTTTTTGTTGTTGACTCTGCAGCCATGATAAAAGTGAGAGTTGAGCCTAAAGAGCATCAGAGTCATGGGAAGAGGGAGAGTAGAACTGAGAGGTGTTGTCAGTACCGGGACAGTGCAATGAGGCTCCAGTCTGAGAACTTGAAAGCAGGGGAATGTGGTAGTTGCCTTTTCTTGCAGAGCCAACTTCTGTTTTCCTCAACTGTTTCCTGTTATCATACAGGCAGCCTCTTCCTAAAAGAAGGTAGCACCTGACCCGACAGATGAATAATTCATTTAAGATGATCACGATGATCCCATTTTTTCTTTGCCCGTGATTATTTTAGTGGTGACCCAGATCTAGCCAAGAAGATATAAGGAAAGTTTTTTTTGGGGGGGTGGGGGTGGGGAGGTGAGACAGGGTGGAGGATGGAAATGACCATGTTAGTGAAAGGGAAGAAGTGTAAAGAGAAAGCTTCCTGACCCTCATCTTCTTGGATTTAACTTGCTTGTCTAATGATGTGATGTTTGATAGTGCAGTCTTCCTTCACCATCTTTCAGTCTGAAGACCCTTGAAGTTGAGTCCTGAACCAACTCTGACATTTCTATTATTGGATATTTTTTAATGAGACAAATAATTACATTTTGCTTAAGGCACTTTTAATAAGGCAATTTATTAATTAGAGCAAAAGCACTGTAACGGACCCTGGTTTTCATTAGTATCTCTTTGCCCTCAGATCCATTCTCTGCCGTTCTCTGTCTTGCTGTGTGCCCTGCAAGGCTGACCCCTATGGACTGTACTTACCTGGACCTGTTTGCCCTCTGGGTGTTTGTTGGCTTCAGCTAATGAGAGAGCCCTGTGGGTCGGAGTATTTTTTTATTAAACTGTGTCCCTACTTCAGTGCAGTTCTGGCAGTACTGTGGCCCCTAAGGTGGTGGTCTTTGTTTTATGGGACCCCTCTGTCAGGCTTAGTGCTCCATTTTTGCCCTCTTTCTCCTTCAGGATAAGGGTAATGTTATCTGTTGCTTTCTGTTGCCTTTTTTCTGGGTGTCTCAGTATCTTTTGGGTTCCTCTAGCCTTACTCATACTTCTGCAGATGGCTCCTTCATTAAATATTCTCACCTGAGGCTGTTGAGTGTTTCCTACAGAGATCCTGACTGATATGTATATTTTGAGAAATTTTTAGAAAGTAAATTAGAGCAGAGAGATACAATCTTTAAAAAGTAGAATATTTTTAAGCCAACACAAGTTATTTCTAACTAAGGTGGAAGCCTTAACCCTTTGTATTGGTTTGCCGAAACTGCTGTGACAGAGTAACACAAACTGAGTGGCAAACAACATAAATCAGTTGCCTCACAGTTCTGGGGGCTAAGAGTCCAAGACCAAGGTGATGGCAGGGTTTGTTCCTTCTGAGGGCGGTGAAAGAGAGTCTTTTGCACACCTGTCTTCTAGCTCCTGGTGGTTCAATGGCAAACTGGTGTTCCTTGGCTTCTTCTGCTCCTTCACCACAATCCCTGCCTTCCTCTTCCCATGACATTCTCACTGTGTGCCTGTCTGTGTCCACATTTCCCCTTTTTATAACAAATCAGTCATATTGAGAGCCCCACTCTACTTCAATGTGATCTCAGCCTCCCCGATTGCATCTATGATGACAACAACATTATTTCTAAACAAGGTCATATTCTGAGGTGCTGGCGAGTTAGAACTTCATCATAGGAATTTTGAGAGGACACAATTTGGTCCATAGCCCCCTGCAAAGAAACCAATATGGGCTATTTATTCTGCTATGGCACATAAAAGAAGATGTAGAAAAATCTGCTGAAGCCTTGTTATGAGTGACAATACCCTGGACCAGGGATATAAACTTTCCACATAAATATTCTAGCTGGGAGCAGCAGATATACCATCATCTTGAAAATGGTTATTGCACATAACTTTAACCTATTTCCAGGAAACCTTCTGACTGTAATTTACCTGCCCGTTTTAAAATGTGCACACTTACTGAACATTTAAGGTGCTGTTCAAACACTTTACAGGCTTTACTTAATTTAATCTTTACAACAACCTTATAAATTACTATTAGCATCACCATTTTTCAGATTATTGAATACAGTTTTGGCTCAAGTGACTGAGCCCAGGCCCCCCACCTTGTTCAAGCCAGAATGGTGATGCCGGAATTAAGTTCTCCACTTTGGCTTCCAACATGTAAATCTGAGGTTCACCTGTAATCCCATCTTGGGTCATTTTCTTTAAATCTTCACAAGAGCTGATAGACAGTTGAGCTACTCTGAAACAGATTTGGCTAAAAAATACTCATATATTCTAAATACAATTTTGCTATGCTTCCTTTAAAAAAACTTTTTATGTGATGACTGTACAGAGGATATTCCTCAAAAACATGCCCAACTATGTCAGAAATTATAACTGTCTATAGAAGCAGACCAAACAGGAATGGGGAAATGAAGAGAACCTGTGTGAGACTGCGGAAAGAATGTTGGGTATTTGGCACTGCCCAAGAAAAAATGGAAAAAAGGAAGAAAGGACATCTTTCCCCTTCATTTACCGGGGAACTCACAGGCAACAAAGAGGAATGAATACATTATGAAGCTGAGAGGGGTTGGAGGATTGAAAAATTAGCATAGGTCCAGCAACTAAACACTTCTGCCTAAATTGTTTTTCTTTTCAGATTACTTACTAATGGATGTAATTCCTTGCACCCAGCCAGAGAAAAATTGCCTTATTGGATGAGATAAACTTTCCAGGTAAATCTTGTTATCTTTAAGGATGATTAGATGCCTGTGGTCAGAGTGGGTGTGTTTTTGCTGCTCTTTTACCATTTATAATGTAGTTTAAAAACTTTCATTACATTTCAAGTCAATATCTTCATCTTCTATTCCTCCATAATTGGGCTTCAGAGACTTGAGATTCAAAATGGTCTATATATAAAGTCATAAGTGGAAAATTTATGTATATCAAATAAAATAAGAAGTTTTGGATTTTCAGTACTATGGAGAAATGGGAAAATGAGTATACATGATGTTTCAGCCAATGTCACATAGATGAGTTCCTTTAATTTCCTCAGCTGCGTTTTGAGATGTGTATGCTTACATTTATCAAATTTATGAGAATACTGCTTTTCAGAGACATTAAGTTGTCCAAGTTCTCATAGTTAGAAAACAGAAGAGCTTGCAATATATACCTATGTCTATATACCTATGTATTTGCATAGAGATATAGAGCTATTGATGTAGATATATAAAGAGATTAGGTATCTATATAAGCTCTTTATAAGATAGCACACTCCTTTATATAGCAAAATAAATTTCTTATCAGATACATTATAACACAATATTTACAAAAATTATGTTCTGCAGTGATTGATTCAACCAATTCATATATCTGTTTCCTTCCTTCTCTCCTTCCTTCTGTTGCTTTTCTGTTTCCTTCCAACATATTTATTGTGCATTGCAATGAACCAGACAGTGTTTCAGTTTAATGGGACATGGGTTTATGGTCTGTAATTTTCAGGGGATGACTGTATAGACTCAGGGGTTCCAGGCATCAGAGATCAGAGACCTGAGAGACTATACAGTGGGTGAGCTAGGGAACCCCACCCCCATAGCCTGTCATGAAAAGAGTGTGTGGAGCAGGTAGGAGAAAAGGAAAATTCAGAATGCTGCTCAGTCTAGCAACCTCTAAACAGCAACATGGCCAGTCCACCTATACATATGGGGATTTTGTTACTCTGATTTTAGCTAATAGAGCAAACTGATGGCCTAAATATAAAGTAATGTTGACATCTTCATCGATGCTTCCTAGTCAGGTAGTTCTGTCTTTAGAAATCAGACTGGGGATGACCGAGATTAAATGTGAAGATCTGGCTGCTGGGCCATCCCTTGTCTGACATCTCTGGAGTCAGATGTAACACATTTTCTATGTACTACCTATGTGCCTGTGAATGCTAATTAGAAGTCAGTTTCCCTGGATTTCTTATATGTGCATGACACACTTGTGATTAATTATGATTCTTTGCTTTGGTTTATTCATTCCTTTATCTATAAACTAAATATAAATTAAGGTTTACCATTTTTTCCCAAGTCCAGAGGAGAGAAAACTATATGAAAGTTGTGTTTTTGTGAACCCGTTCAATTTGCCTGGAGTTTACCTGCAGTACTTTCATGTTCTCTATTCAGCTTTTACCAACAAAGGATACCTAGGGGTGGTACTAGAATATAAATGTTGTATTTAAAAGAAGTCAACATTTTAACATGTTTGCCATCTTCTAAAATTAGAGCGTTGAATTGTTTCATTGTTACCATAAATTATGTAATGACACAGTACCTGTGATTGAAGAAATACACAGGGGTCCACCATTCAGGTTTAAATATCGGGCCAAAAACCTTTCTTTGGGAAAGTCCCAAGACACTGCTCAAAAAACCTTGAGAGGAGTCTGAGTTGAGTTGATTGCCAGCTTGAGATAAAGCAGTGCTGAACCTTGTCAAGATTCCAGCCTGTCCGCTCTTGGCTTTCAGAATTTGATTTTGTATTCAACACAATTTCTTGGCATTTGAAGCTCTGTCAAACTCAACAGCTCTGTTTCAGACACATGTTTTCAAGAGCCTCACAGACACTCTGTTTGCACATATAGTATTTTTTTAAATAATATAACCTTGAAGTAGCATCGAGCTATTATTTTCATAAAAGGAGAACCAGAGACCAGTGAAGCTTCATATTTACTGTCTTCACATAAAAAAAAAAAAAGGCATGCACTCCTTGCTCTGTTTTCACACTGTAACAGAGCTCTGCCATTTCGAAACTGTAAGCATATTTTTTTGCAAATAATTCAGAGCCAAGATATGAGTGTGCTTCATTTCTTCCTAAACCCCAGAGCTTTTTCAACCATAAAGTAAATGTTTTCTCAAAAAATTGAAACTCTGGGACACACATTTTTCTATTCTTTGCAGGCCAGAATTCAATAAATATTATCGGTAGCATATAAACTAAAAGGCTGGTCAGTACAGAGAGCCTACTACAGAGTTTGTGCTTAAAAGGCAGAATATGGACAATAAGGGACAATGATTCTTTCATGACTTTTCTTTTTGTTATGCTATGATTCTATCTACATCTGTATCTTAAACTCTTTATAGGATAGCATGTTTTCTTATGTATTAAATTAAGTTTCTTAAGAGATACATTATAGCACACTTTAAAAAATGTCTTTTATAGTAATGGATTCAACCAATTTATATATTTTCTTCTTTCTCCATTTTTTTGGCTATCCTTCCTTTTTCAATTACTTTATTCTCCTTCCTTAACTCCCTCCCTCCTTCCTTCCTTCTTTCCATCCAACACATTCACTGTGCACCACGATGAACTGAGCCATGCTCCAGCTCCACTGGCCATCCATCCATCACTTTATAATGCTTACAGGATAATTGTCGACTCATCTCAGAGTTCAGGGACCAGGGACTACATAAACTTTTAAAAGTTTAGACATCTCCTTTTTGTTCTCTTCCTATTTCCCGATGGACTGCGTTCTGGAGGAATAAATATCTCTTAGCCATTTCTAATTTCTAGACTTAGTTCTGCATACACAGGTCTAAATTCTATAGATACTGCTTGGAATTCTGAAGCTACAACCTTTGTGCTTGTATGGGAAATTTGATCAAAGGAAGAGCATTATAAGGTGCAGGATCATGGGAGTGAAGGGGTTTGATGGTGCTTACATTTTGCATGTTTCATTTTAGCCTTGGTGATGCCACATTTCCAGGTAAAAGCCAACAGAGGTGAGCACTGTACTGGGCTCAGCAGGAGTTCATGCTGCGAGCTCATAAAATAATACTCCCGGCATTGCTTAGAAATAGAGAACATACCTGGCATAAAAGAGATCAACACAGAAAAAGGGGCAAATACAAGTCCTGAAATGCAATATTTTCCATGGTCCTTACCACAATGTTATGAAGTAATTTGTGAAAGGTAAATACATTGTTTAGGTTCATTTAGTTTATAGGTAGCCAGACTGGTATTCACAACCTTAAACTTTTAGAAATCTGGATCCTAGTCTATACTCACTAGACTATACTGTTGTGCCTCTCACCTTGATATAATCCTTCTCTTTGCTCCATGTTAAGATACACATTTATGTTATATATCTTTTATTCATCCATTTATCCAAATAAATCTCATTTGATATTTATTGAATGTCTTCTTTGTGTCAGGCATGGGTTTATAAGAGGTGCAAAAAGTAAATGAGGCAACATGATGTGGTTGAGTAAGTTGGCAGATTTGGACTGAATTATTATCATCATAGAGACTCAAGCTAGTAGTAGAGATAAGACATGCACACAACAAAATGTAATATAATGTCAAAGTGGCACATTTTTATTACAATGGGAATATGCAGCAGATAAGTGCTTACAATTCACTGGAGGGAGTCTTTGTAGTGTGTATGTGTGTGCATGTGTTTATGTTTAATTATTTTGCATCGATGTACTTGAATCAGTCTGAGAAAGACATGCATGTCTTTTAAAGTCTACTTGGAATTTTCCAGTTATATAGACCATTTCTACAATTTTGCTATATTTAAAATAAAACTGCTGAAACATTTAATAATGTAGAATACTACTACTACTACTACATCATTTATTTAGCTTTACTTTCTAGAATGAAGTAAACATTTTAAAAATGTCTTAGTGGGACACAAATATTCCTAGTTTATTGAAGATTATATTGAACAGAGTTTATCTTCCTCCTTTAAAGTTATTAACCTCAGTGCTTTACATCCTATGTATGAAATACTGGGAAAGGAAGAAGAAAAGGAATAATTCAATTGGAAACATTTTACTGGTTTCTCCCATCGCTACCTCTCCTGGCTTCCTGTGCTGTGTTTGCCCTTCACAAATCTAAGTGCTATACTGAGTGCGTTTTCTTACCAGAGGTTGAAAACTGGCAGCTGCAAGGCCCCAGATGGTCCACAGATTTATTTTGTTTGACTCATTCACTGCTGGTCTATACCATCTTTATCTTTTACTTTTAATAAAAACTGAGAGATTCCACTTCATATGTGGATAGCTGACTTCTTTTGAAAAGAATCAGAACATTTCATACCAATGCATTTTTTACAACCATTGTAATTATTGGCTAGGTTGAGATCACCTTCTCTAGTTCACCGCAGTCCCTACCATTCCCTTTCGCACACTAATACTGAGACCAAATGTCAATTGCTATTTATCAGAGCATTTGTGCTATTATTTTTCTTATTGTTGAGTGAAAAGGGAGATTAAATATTTCTTACAGTCCTGCCTCTGTGTTATATAGTGCCAACATTACATATATATATTACTTGCCTTCCTCCAAAATTAAATAATATGAGGATCCCTATAATTGGAGAGTCAGCCCAGTATAGTGAGAAGGGTCCAGGAGATTTAGCGTCTCACAGATCTGTTTTCAAATCCAAATTTGCCGTTTACTGATGGTGCCAGGCCTTTGAATTATCTAAAAGAAAGTACTAAAGGTATTTTTAATGTTTTAAAGAAATTTAAAGGCTTTAAACTATTTATAAAAGTTGATCCCATTTCAGAATGGGTTTTGTGAGGAAGACAAGAGACAATATTTGTGTGACGTCCTTAGTGCAGAGCAGACGTTGCATGTCACCTCCATGCCCAAGGAGACCGGTTTCAGGGCGGACATGTGCATGTTGGTCCTTCTCAGTATCGTAAAGAAGTGTCAGTCCTACCCCTCCCTCCTCAGGCCTTCGCAGGGAATTGGCAGACTACACACATATTGCTACTTCTAAACTCCTGAGGAACCATGGAGGTGGCCTCTCTGATATGCAATTTGTTCCTTCTTTGTTCTGTCCACTGATTAGAACAGATCATCTAAAAATCTAAACTCTGCATCATTATCTAGCCCCCCTTTCGAGTTTAATTAATAACTTATATTTTGATCTTATTTCTTCTACTTACACTATGATCATTATTATAAATATATTGTAAAGAATGTTCCTTTTTTTCCTACAATTTTTTATACAAAAGGAACCATTGGGCAAATTCATCTCTAATTTGATTTCATATATGTTCTTCTGTAGAGTAATACTTTTTTTTTTACATAAGTATAAGTTTAGTGAACAACAGGATGAAGCTTCATACCCTTTGACCCAGAGGGCTTGATTGTTCACCTCAGCTTGAGTAATCTTCAGACAGGCTTCCTCCAGACTCAGGGCCCCTGACCTCCCTTTTCTTGGAGCATTTACTTTGGAAAACTTACAGTTGTAAATTCTTTCTCTGCCCTTTCAAACGCCTGAACTCTTTTCCCAGCCTCCAGGCAGGAAATGTCTTTTTCAGGACCTGGGAACCACCTCTCTGAAATGTACACAGAGGACTAGCAGCACCTCTATCTCTCAGACTCTGCGGGAGGTTAGAAGCCCAATTTCTGTGGGGGTCAATTAGCAAGCACAGGTGGCCTAATCACAGAGTGAGATATTTACAATCTCGGGAATATCTCCGTGTCTGTTCTTCACATGCCATCTGATAAACCTGCCTCCAGTGTTCTCCCTGAGGTTTTCACTAGCTCATTGCAGTGCTTAAAAACTCTCCCACCTTTTGTTTCATCAGAATTGAGTTCAGACTCTCTTCCCTACCGCAATAACCTGGAGGAAGTCTTCCTTGCCTGTTCCCTTTGTTCGGTATGATTTTTGCTTTGTTGCCTCTCTGCACTGCTGCTTGATAACTCAGAGTCCAGTTTGATTCCTGTGTCCAAGAAGAATATCGTTTTTCTCAATTTATGTATCAATAATACTTTTTTGAATGTCTTTAAGAATTTTTCTTATTTAAACATTTCAATTTTAATTTTGTTTTATTGTATTTATTTTCTAGACAGCAAGTTATTAAATATGTTTGGAAAGATGGAGGGAAGAAACATTCCAGATTTTTTTCTCTCATTTTCAGTTGTCACCATGGGATCATGATGGCATTATAGGGTCATGCAGACATGAGGCAAGAGGCAGTCAGGAAGGAAGAAACCCTGGAGGTGCCCCAGGGCTAAGATAAAGGACGTCCATACAGGACGGAGACCCTGCTCTAAGACTGGTTGCTCCCGCTTTCTGGAAAAGTGCTGAATTGTGGTAAATCATGAATGCACCTGTGCAGAATTCTACATAGCCCCTGCTTCATTATAATAGCATTATAATAAATTAACATTGTAGGACTCCTTCCCCAGTGGTCAATCAAGGAAGATCATGGGAGACCACATGCACAGTAGCTTTAAAGTAATATAACTACTTGTACATGTGCAATAAAAGCCCTCCAAAACTAGCCAGGAAATATCCACCCTATAAGATTAGAATCCCTCTAGTCCCCGAGGTCAATCTCTGCTCCAAGTTGGCTAATGTTCTGTGGAGTGTACTATTGCTTAATAAATCTTTTCTTTCTTTCTGCTATAAGCTCTCTGTGTGTTTGGTTCTATTCTTTGTCTGAGATCAGAGAGAACCTGGTTACCTGTGCCCACCTGTGACAGATATAGTGAGAGATATTTTTCTGTGGCAGAGGTTACAGGAATTTGTGGATATGGTTCGTAATGTAGGTGGCAACACAGAACACTCTCAGAAAGAATCAACATCCCAAAGTTCTCTATAGATGTAAGCAGTTGTAGGTAATTCCTCTTGCCCAGAAGAGAGGGTGTGCACAGCTCCTTTGGATGTTCTTTCTTCCAGTGTTTTCCTTTCTTTCTTTTTAAAAATCTTCCTGATGTTTCTCTTAACTCCTAAGTGTCCTATGACAATGGGCTTGTGTGTGCTTATTCTTTGAGGGGAAATTATTGTTGAAACAAAACAAAACTTCACTCTCCTTACTGCAAGAACGTTTAAGTGAGGTGAAAATCCTTAAAGTGTCCTTTCGCAGATCCAGATCCAGGATTCAGCCAGTCAGAAGTCCATTCCTCCATCTCATATTAGGAAAATAACCTGGGGAATGATGTCTGGCAATAATAATACACTTGATCAGTTCTCATGCCCAGCAGGTATGAGACTGAATTCAGTACTGTGGAATGATTGGATAAGTTAAGCCTTATCTTTATGAGAGTACCCCCACCACTCAAAGATATTGAAAAACACTAGATCGGAGTTAAATATGTAAAAGTATCTCAGAAGAAGCAAGGTCCTTCTAGTATGTGGCAGTTGTTCTGCTCTTCCCTTCCTCCTTCTCCAGAGCAGAATTTCCATTCAGTACGGCATTATTTTCTTTTGCATTAGATTGGCCCTGTCTAATGCGGTGGCTTCACTGTCCTTGTCATGATGACTGACTAGCGCCATCACCCCCGAGTGGGCTGAGTTTGTGTGTGAGATGAAACAATCTGGCAGCCCAGGACCTGGGGTGAACTGCGCATGCGTGTTGTAGCCTGCTCCCCTTTTAGGGACACTTTTCCACTGCTGGTGCCGGTCAGCGTCTCATCGCCTGTTGTAAACTAGATTGAGAGGATGGAAGGGGACAAGCACTGGTTTAACAACTTGTTCAAAGTTCCCAAAGTTTTACTCATGTAACAAACCCCAAAATATTCTCAGCAGTGCCACAGTAAAGGAGCAGATCTTATTCCTGTGTGAATTGTCTCTGCCAAATGACTTTACTTGTTTTCTGCTTCAAGAATTCCCTTGACATTACTCTTAATCTAATGTCATCTAAGTAAAATAGTAAGATCAACTGAGCACTTACTGAGGAGAGAGTTTTATTTATCTAGTCATAATTCATAACTGCCAGGACTCACATCTCTTTACTGTGGCACTAATTTTGGGAACTAAGGGAAAAACAGCCAGCCAGTGTAACGTGAAGACCTAGGAGGCCTTCAGAAATAATAGGACCAGTCATAACTAAGTTACTTTGTTAAACATTCAGACATTGTTACCTCTCTACTAACAATAGTGTTCTAGATGTGGAGAGGTAAAAGGTAATAGATTATATATTTGAGGCACAATTATTTTGAGGAGGTTGTTGAAAGTCAAGGATTGTTAATATTTCAAATGTTAGTGTTGTATAAGAAAGTTATTATCTTATTTTAAAGTACTTTAAAAGTTTTGCTGAGTTTATTTTTTGTTATAAGAACTGAGCTATTTTTTAGTAGAATGCACTTGTTTTAATAAACCATATGTATAAGAAAGAAGTATTTCCTTTATATAGATTCCATTTACAAAAATGTATGCTGGACTCTTTTCTTTGCCTTAACTGAACAGGTATGTGTCACTTAATCTTTCCATTTTTAGTATCTTTATTATAAAATGGAAGTGATAAATATCTATTTGTATTTAGGTGTCAGTTTTTAGTTAAAAAAAATGCACCTGATCGTAACATATATTTTTCTCTTCCCTGAGCTAGAACTACAGTTAATGAGAATGGACCCAGAATTCAAATAATGTTATCAGATCTCTCGATCCCTTTTTCTCTCTCTGTTTCTTTCTACCATTCATATTTGCTCCATTATTGTGGTAAGCAACACAGTCATCAGCAATTCCAGATTCATATCACCTTAGCCTGATGACACTGGGGAGAGAGAGAGTCTTTTGCAATTAGGACATTTCACACAAGACGCTGACTGGCTCAGCCTGGATCACCTCAACATCCCTGGCGATTGTGATTTACCAGCCTGGGTGCCCTGCTCACGTTTGTGATAAACAAGATAGATTAGGTCTGTTATCAGACAAGGAGTTAAAGAAAGAAAAAAATCAAGGGTAGCCTGAAACAATGATCACAGCAGTCTGAAGTAAAAGGACCATATATCTTAACTTAGGCCTATTACTGGGCACTTATTCCAACTTTGTCATATTTTAAAGGTGGATTATTACTATTTACCTTAAAACAGGGTAAATTTGCTCAACTGCCATTTTTTACTTCTAGCTTCTGCTGTGGTCTCTTCTAGAGCTGGGTGTAATGCGTGTGTTGTGAACTGAGAACTTATCTTAACGAGTAGTTAAATATGAAAAAAACAAAAGAAAACAAAACTGAGATGCTGGCCTCTCTTTTCCTGATGTTTTTTTCAGATGAATTATAACCAACACTTCCTGTTTGGAACATCATGTAGGGCACGTGGTGATGAAAGAGAGTGAATTCAGATATAAGCAGCCAGAGCTAGCTAATGGGGCTGGCCTGGAGTGGTAAAAGGTGAAGTATCCGATGCTGAATATCCCGCCTGCCTGCTACTATGCTAGCCATTTGCTCTGTGGTCCATGGTCAGCTTATGAAATGTAAGTAGGGTTGCCCATTGACGGGGCCAGCGGTGAACATGGAAAATGATAGGTTCAGTACTTATGACTTATGTGCAGGGAACAGGGACCAAGCTGTTTGGCCATAGAGAATGCTATAATGCTTTCCTCATGCATTGTAGAGTGTAAATCGGCAGCTATTTAACTTTTGGTAACACTATTTAAAAATTTTGCAATAACCCTTTCAGCACTAATAAATATAAATAAAAATGTATTTTTGATGAAACCCCAAGGCACTGAATATTATAACAGGCAACGTGCACAGCAATATAACCACTGAATGTGCAACCTGCAGAGAATATTTTTGGCATTTACCATCTACCATGGAGATAGTACTGATGCTGCCAGTCACATGACATTCAGAAGAAACAAAGGGGATGATGAAGCATCAGTGCTGAGTTTGTAAGTTAGATTGTGTCTCCCAAAAGACTTAAACCTAAGGTATTTTTACATTGTGGGAAAAAAAAATCACTTTTCATCTGGATCAGAAACTGTTCTTCTAAGTGTAATTTGGTAATTTACAATTCCATGTTTCTTATGCATGCATAACAAGTTGAGTGATGTGTATTAATGTATTTGCTACATTATTTGAATATACTTTTGGCTACTAAATAGTACCAATTTCGTATCAGAGTCATTAGATTCTTTAAACTGAACATCTGTTAACTAAATTCAAACAATAATTTATTTTTAATTCAATTAAAAGATATTTAAATTTTATTCTGTTGAAGATGAAGCATCTGTTTTTATGGCTAATATGCTTATACATTCTGTTAAAATTTTTTGCTTTAACAGTAATAATAAGAATCCATTTTTTTGCCCTGGCTAGTGTGGCTCAGTTTGTTGGAGCATTGTCCCATAAACTACAAAGTTGCAGGTTTGATTTCTAGTCAGGGCACATACCTAGGTGGAGGGTTTGATCCTCTATAGGGGCGCATATGAGAAGCAGTGGATTGATGTTTCTCTCCCTCCTTTCCCCTCTCTCTAAAATCAATAGGCATGACATTGGGTGAGGATAAAAAAACATTTTTTATTTGAAGAAGTTATCATAAAAATATATCATTAATAAATTAAGAACCTATGAAGCAGAAATGTACTATGACTTGGTTAGGGTGTACACATAATTTATAATTGTCTCCAAACAACATGTGATATACTACCAATAAAAACAGAAACTGTAGTTGTCTAAATTCATAAATATTATAATACTGTACACACAGTAACTTTACATCAAAGGTGATGTTGAATATGCCTTCATGAAAACATGCACTTTCTTTGCTACCTGTCATCAGTTAGGTTTTAGAAATGTTTGTCACTTAGAACTTTTAAGAAGAATCTAGAAGAACTTACCAGAACCTCAGTGTCTTGTGGTGATAGTGCACATTTTAAGTAGTATTTTAAACTTGGTTTGCTCTTTGGTCAAAATCAGTTGGGGATCTTTATTGAAATATTCAATAAATCAGTTGCTGTGAGTTGTCAAAAACAAAATTTGCAAACAAAAAACATTGAAATTTGACAGAAACTAAAAATTAATTGGTGATTACTGAAATCATATATAATGTTTATTTTTTGAAATTCATAATTGCACTTTAGATATCAACCTGTGGAATGTGTCTTTGATGGGTGACACTCTTATGATAATTGGAGATATTTATATTCTGCATAATAATGAAATAAAGTTGAAAAATCCCATGATTTTTCAAATCTAATTTTGATAATTTTTTAATGAGTTCTTCTTATAAAATATATTTGTCAAAGAAATTTCCTGTTAGCAGAGGCAAAAAATTTAATTATGAATATTTTAGGGGCAATGTATTTATATATTTTAATATAAAAATAGAATTTAGAATAATTTTCATTGGGCATATTGGCTTGGTGGACAGGTGCTTCAGCAGTTGCAGAGAGTAGAGATGTGGATGCTCATACCTGCCTTCAGGAAAAACTGCTGCAAATAGTATACCTGTTTCATAGCTCCGGCTGCCACACCTATGGATCTGGTGTGCATTTTATGCTGAAGCACATTCCCTCTGGGATCAACCCAGCTGTGATGGATTTAACTGTGTCTCCCAAAATTCATATGTTGAAGCCCTTCTATTGTATTTTGAGATAGAGCTTATAAAAAAGTAATCAAGGTTCACTGAGGTCGTAAAGGTGAGGCCCTCATCCAGTAGGATTAGTGTCCTTATAAGAAGAGACAGCAGAGAACTTGCTTGCTCTCTCTTCCATGGCCATGTGAGAACAAAGCAAGGTGATGGCTGTCCACAGGCTAGGATGAGAGCTCTCACCAGGAGTTAGATTGGCTGGCACCTTGAGCTTGGACTTACCAGCCTCCAAAACTGTAAGAAATAAATTTCTGTTGTTTAAGCCACCTGGTGTGTGGTATTCTGTTTTAACTGTGACAACAGCCAATAACTGAGCATGGTAAAGTACTAGAGCTGGGTCCTTTCTGACTCCTCTAATAGGCATCTTTGCCTGGAGACCCCCAGCAGCCGGCCTAGACTTCCTCAGAGCTGGATTCTTTATGCATGATATTCCTTGCTTCCCTCTCTCCTTTCTCAGGTGTCAGACCTGCATCATGATCTGGAGACACTCCCTGTCTACTCCTGGTCTTTCTGTTTTATCCTTCACACATGTCTTGCACATATGATTGGTACTTACCATCTTCTTCTAGGCTGAGCTAAGGTAGCACAAAAGTCAAGTGAAATTGATAACAATTTCAAAATTTTTCATCGTAAGTTTCAACTTTGAAGTCTATTCCAGGTATTTATACATAAGCAAAAAGAATACAAAAAACCATATTGAAAAAAATGCATTCTTTCGAAAAGTACAATATTAGAAAAATAAAGCTGAGAAAATTATTAAATTATTTGATAATGTACCAAGTATATTTATCTGTTCTTTTATTTTAATGTTTTTATTTTATTTCCAAAGATAGTTTTTAAGCAGAAGTATTACATAAATCTAATATAATATATAATTTCATTCAAAAAATAAATATTTCTAAAAGTATCTAACTTTAGCTATGGCTGGTGTGGCTCAGTGGATCAAGTGCCAGCCTGTGAATAGAAAGATCATCAGTTCAATGCCCACTCTGGGCATTGGTTGCAGGCCAGGTCCCCATTTGGGGACATGCGAGAGGCAACCAATTGATGTTTCTCTCCCTGTCCTTCTCCCTCCCTCCCCTCTCTCTAAAAATAAATAAAATCTTTTTAAAAAAGTATCTAACTTTAATTATTTTAGCACTCTGTTTTAGAACTCTAAAGTATTCTGGTTTACACAATAAATGATTTAATCACACTATCTTTAGGGTACTAATCATGATCACATTGACGATTAATGTTAAAGGAGCTATGAACTGTTAAAAGTGATATACCAGTCAGGATAAATTAGGCTATTATGTTGCAACATTTAACTTTAATACTGCAACGGTTTTAAACAATAAGCAGTGACCTGTTTTCTAACTCAGAATAACTTCTTTCCTTCTTAATACTGTTTTTTCCTTACATTCTACAATTATGAATCAAGCTTCTGTTCTCTTCATTACCTGCACTCTGAGCTGTAGAGCTGTAGAATCAGCAATCTACAAGGAACTTCCCACAACAAATCTCCCAAAATGTAAACATTAAACAACTAGACCAGGAATAGGAACACAGAAATGGAGATCACATGGAGGGTTTGCAACAGGGGAGTGGGAGGTGGAGAGAGGGAGAAAAGGTACATAGAACAAGTAGCATAGATGGTAGGTAGAAAATAGACAGGGGGAGGGCAAGAATAGTGTGGGAAATGTAGAAGCTAAAGAACTTATGACACATGGACATGAACTAAAAGGGGGGAATGTGGGTGGGAAGGGGTGTGCAGGGTGGAGGGGAATGATGGGGGAGAAATGGGACAACTGTAATAGCATAATCAATAAAATATTATATAAAAAAGCTTCTAAGGCACTATGTGATTTAAATACCTAACATGGAACTAGAGAGAATTAATTACATATTTATTTAAAAAATTTATCCATAAGCTACTGTATATCAGACATTATACTGGCACCAGGATAGTGAAAAAGAAAAAGAAACAAAATTATTTCATTATAGAGCTTACATTCTAATAAAAACAGGTCAATTAAAAGCAAATAAACAAGCCAAACTTATTTTTTTTACCTAAAATTGCTATATGTCAAGAAAGCTTCACTTAAATGTAACATTTTAAGCACAGATTTTTATAGAGATAAAGGACCAACCCATTTATGCCTGGATGGACATTAAAAACTGTAGTAACTGTATTTAGAATGTAGAACTAACAGTGTTCTACAATGAACTATGGTTCATTGCCAAACCATAAAGTTTTCATTGATTGACATAGGGCTAGACTCTGGGAAGAGCAAGTTTTGGCAGGTAGGTGAGTTGCCCAGGAATTTGGACATCTAAAGACTGATGTTGACAGTTGGATTTATATGGTTGGAGTCCAGGGAAGGTTCTGGTTCTAAATATAAATGTTGAAGTCATTAGCATATGTATATTTAAAGTCAAGAGATGAGATGTGATCACTTAAAAAGTAAGTAAAGAATAGGAATAAAAGTGTGTGCTGAGTGGGCTCAAGTTCACATACTGGTTGGAATGATTAGGAATCACCAACAAAGAAAACTGAGGATGGAAGAGCATGAGAAAGAAGGAAAACCCCAAGAAAATAGTGTTCACAAAGCCATGGCTCTATTTTAGTGATGAATAATGAACTGTCAAACTCAACTGATATCAAATGGGATGATGCCTGAAAATTGACCATTGAAATTAACAACTTGGTGCCATTGTTGACCTTGGTATGTGTAGTTTCAGTAGAATATTGGGGACAATGATTTTATATGTAAGGGTTTAAGACCAAATGGATGGAGAAAAGTTGAAAACCTTTTTTGTAGCACCAATATTTTGTTGCTAATTGTGTTTTTGTACAAAATATAGAATATTATAATACTTGTAAGTTGTGTGTAACTATACAAAATTAGTTATTGTTGTTTGTCCTAAGAAGTTTCAGATTTCAATTTTAATAGCTGGAGTGAAAATGTACAAAACTACTTTCTGGTGAAAGATTGATCTAATAGAATTGAGAAGTGCAAGAAAGTTGGTCATTGATAACTAACTTTTTTCTAAATCTTTAACCAGTCAATAGAATACCTCAACAAAATTGTTTTAATTTTTTTTTTTAAAATACTATGAAGAAAACAAGTTCCTTGGTCTTCTAGTACGGGGAAACATCTCTACAAAAAGCTGCTTCTGAAATGTCAGCAAATGTTGAAGGTTCAACTGGTTGGAGCTCTGAAGATTACATGTAGGAAAAACTTCACAAATAACAAAGGAACCAAGTCTGTATGGAAAAACACACAGCACAAGCTGTGACCGCTTCATTTTCAAAATTAGTAGTCACTTTTGTTTAGTACTGCCAAACGATGCAACCCAGTTCCTAGAAATATTAGGAAAGGAGATGAAAGAACAAGCTGGTAGCAGAGCCCTTCATCAGCTGGCTCCTCACTGGACTGACTGATACTGATATGTGAGCAAGTTTGAAAACTGGGTTTGGGAGGAAGAACCAAAAGCCATATTCTTTTTTATAAAGCAAATTTTTGTAAATGAAGAATTTGAAGCATCAGTTATACAGTGAGCAATGTTTCAAAATGCTGACAACATGAAACGACCAAGTTCAAGAATAGTATATCTCTGTGCTAAAGAGGTTTAGAAAATTCTACACTATGAAACTCACCTATAGTCTCTGCTTATTGTTAAATCTGACCAAATTAACACCAATAAATGCAATAAAACTATTAAATAAATAAACGACAAATTAATTAATAAAAGAACCAAACAGTGTTCTTAAAAAATAATGAGGCATAATAATTTTAGTCTCCTCATTTTCTTTTTTTTTTAAGTATTTTTTATTGTTGTTCATGCAAACTATTTGCACATCCATATATAGAAAACAAAGAGAGGGCAGAGTGGAAATGATAGCAGATACTTTTTATTATTCATGCACCATGAACTATTACTCTTTTTATAATAAAATATGTTTGTGAGGAAAAATTCATCTTCTTTGGAAAGAAGATGTTTACTATAATATTTCATTTAATCTGCCAAGAACAGTGACTGATGGACAATTCACAGAACTTATTCCAGGGAATTTAAATGACTAGTTTACCTGTTGTGTTATTGTATAACTCATTCTCCATCGATTTATATTGTTGTTGTTCTTTTTTTTTTTTTTTGTGACATTGCTCCTATGCAAACAGGATGGGCTTATTCCAGCATTGACAGATCATACAATTCTAGATAACCCTGAAATATGTTGAACAAAGAAGGATTCCACACGTGTATTTCCATCACAGTAGCAGCCAGGAAGCCTGCATGTCCCTCTTCTGTGAAGAAAATCTCTCTTTGTTCTGTTTTCTTCATGGCAAAGTGGTACAGGGTCCACGTGTTATTGCTGACCAGAATTTTCCAGGTGGAGGAATAGCTCCCTGAAGAAAAGCAGCATTATTAAGATAGCATTTCTATTTGAAGTTCAACTGAATTATTCTGAACATGTAATATTTCTTCCAGCTTCCTAATTAAGCATTCATGCTTATAACATCTACTACAGAAGTTGCGTTTGAGTTTGGAAGAAGATGGGTGGACTCGTACACAAACGTTGTTATGAGTACAGAATGAGAAGACCACTTCAGTTACCACTTCATTTCATTGACTACCGGGGAGAAGACAAAATACGCAGATATTTTTTTGGTAAGAAAATTTCTAACCCTCTAGTAGAGTTAGATATCTGACACTCATGTGCAATATCATTGCTATAATCATTTCTTAAGGATCTATATATCTATCACTTTGCTAAAAGTTATGTAGATGTTGCAAATAATAGGTGGAGAGGGCAAGGAAAGAAAATAGCAGGGGAATCATCAGGCTGCAATTCTCTACAGCATTATTTTAAAAGTTTGTCTTATTTTTTATGTGACTTTTTGTGACTTATAGCTTCATATATCTGCAGCTCTCCCAAACTGCACAATTTAGCATTTGTACTGTTTATAATTGCATGCCGTGTTTTCACTCGGAAGTATTGTCACCTTGTGGTGCAGACATCGCATTCTCACTTCTCTAACCCCAGTCACTTGGCACAGTGCTGAGCACAAAGCATGTGTTCAGCAAACTGTTTTTTGAGGTTAAACATAGTATGCATCACCCCAGCCCGCCATCACTATAAATAGAGTAAGTTGAAAATAAATCCATACCCACTGCAGATTGCAGCTCTTTTTGACACGTTGTTACGATGCTCCAGTCCAGAAGAAGCCTTTACCAGCATCTGACTGCGTCCCAGCCTGGCACAGAAGAGCTGAGTTATACAGGAACCAAGGGATCAATAGGGCTGGGACGTTTAGAATGAAAAAAATTATCAGGATTCTTTGTATCCAGGCTGACAAGAAACAAAAACAAACAAACAAAAGAGTTAAGGTTGTCTGTGTAACATCTGGTGAAGTGGCTACTTGAGGCTTTCTAAATAAGAGGGGCACAAAGGTGCACTTTGATTGGAAGGAAGTGGGAACTTAATGCCAAAAGTACACAGCATTTAAGATTGATACTTGTATTGTCGGTCTCAGGGAGACTGTGTTTAAACCAGGGCCAACCAGCCCTGCTTGGAACCATCTGTAGGCTTGTCTTGCTATAAGAAGACAAAGGGTAGGAGGCTCCCTTTTCTGGGTTTTAAAAATATTCTTTATCAGGGAAGTTCGTCATTTCCTGAACTTTATACTATTGACTTCTTCAGCCAAGCATAAGAAATTATGTAAGCCCTCTATTATTTTCATTTTGCTTTAAATGAAACAATGTATAAATTATAAAATTCTTTAATTAATATTTTCAATATAGTACCAATAAGTTTGTAAACATTGTGTTGTTCTATTAGAATTCAAGTAAGCTAAAAATGTCTTAATTATTAAAATTTAGTCACTAATAAGAGGTTACCTTTCTCAATTTAGAAGCTTGCACATCTGTATAGTATAATATTGATAACAAAACTGATAAATGGTTGTTTGAAATCTGAGCAAATGTACTAAGTTTTCATTGGTAAAATCAAAAATGTATTTTCTTAAGGATATGGAAAAGCAGTGAACAATATATCATCTTATTTGGTCTTTATGTGATTCATTCTCTGAAATCCTTTCCCTAATTAAATTTTTGATCAAAATCAGTAACTACCTAATTTCCATAAACATTTTAATGTTTTCCAAAAAACACAGATTAATATCTTATATGAGGAATGATTAGATTCATTTAAAGAGGGAGGATTACATTTTTAAAAAGACATCCCCGGACCGCAATATTATTGTTAGCATGAACTGTGTATATTTACAGTGATTTAGCTGAGTCCACTTGGTTGATTCACTTACTATCCTTCTCTTGTTAAGCTTTTATCATTTACATCCTTCTTTGCATTCTCCTCTAATGAAGAGAATGATTTTTTTTTTTTTTGCTGCATGTGTATCAATGTCATATTTTTCATTCTTCAAAGTTCCCATTTGGTACTAGGACATCCTTGTAGCCTGAGGGAAGCTAAATTCGCTTGGGCCTGGGCTATACCTTAACAGTGCATTTAAAAGTCTGGCTAATGTAATTAGCACATGGAGCACATATGACTTAATCTATTTGGAATAAATCTTGGAATTTGCTGAATTTTGGGGAAAAAAGATACTTTCCCACATCTGCAGAATGTGAAACAAGGCTTATGTAACCATATAGCTGGAGAAAGAATTTTGAGATCATGAAGGAAATTCTACAAAGTAGAAGGAAAAGTAGAAGGTAGAGTAGAGATGAGAAAAAAAATGTGGCCTGGTTTGGTACCACTGTTGGGTTTGGGCTCAAGTCTCGGGACATGTGTTGGAACTGGGTTTGCTGTCACTGAAACAGAAAGCATCCAAACAGAAATATCAGTACTCTAATGGTTATTCCTGGGTTAAATACATTTAAGAGTGTATTTAAGTTAGAACAAATGCTTGTGGTATGCCCTTTCATAATTGTGTGCATTCCTACACCCTGGAACTACCTAGCTAGGACTAGAAATTACTTTCTTGATTTTCAGTACAAATCCATTTTGCCTATCTCAGTGTTTCCTTAGATGATGACCCTCAAAGCACCTCTGTTACTTAAATGGTTTCCTATGAAAATATTCCTTTGTGCTTGAATTAATCTAAAACTTTTATTTATAATTTTAAACATATTCAGAGGATCTTTTATTCTGTGTACACCTTGCAGAGGTGTCCAAACTTTTGGCATCTCTGAGCCACACTGAAGGAAGTAGAGCCGTCTTGGGCCACACAGTAAATATATCGCAACATATAATCACAAAAAAATCTCATAATGTTTCAAGTAAATTTACGATTTTGTGTTGGGCTGCATTCATAGCCATCTGGGCTGCATGTGGCCATGGGCTGCAGGCCGGACACCCCTGTAAAGCCTTGAATATTAGTGTGTAAGTGAAAGGGACATCATTTTGTGATAGGACCTACATGTAGTAAAGAGCTCTTACAGTAGGGTTCTATTTATGTTTTTATATTTTAAAATATACTAAATTATCTTTAACATGTTGACTCTTTGCTAGGCAGATATCAAAGGTATTTGTACAAAAACAGCATTGGTAAAAAGGATACATTTTTAGATATTTGTCAAATTATTATTACTGTCACTGCTGGTAGATTGGACACTAGAGGAAGCAGAAAAATAAAAGCACAAAACACCGACAAGAGGGTTCACTGTCAGTACATCATTGAACTAATTAGACTAAGAAGAGTGATGCTGGAAATATGGTGATGATTTTAAGGTAGAACCGATCTTTTTAAACCATAACAATTTTTACCACATTTTTTGTAAATTCAACATTTAGTTTAGCAGTGAAGGAAAGAAAACAGAGACTGCTAATGCTTTTAATCAATTATTTTTTTTTCATTAAATACTTATTCTGTGCTCCAACCTGTATGTGATATAAAGAAGTATGCTGATTTGCTATGCTCTTGAGGCATTTGAATAACATTGGCCAAAAAGATTGATATTTTCAAAACGATTAGGCAACAATATCTAGTCAACAAGGGCTGAGAAAATACTAGGAATAAAAAAGAATGCTGTGAACCTGTGGAGTTGGGAAGTCTTCCTAGGGACAGCATTGACTGAGGGGTGAAAAATTACTAGCATCTGAAGAGATGGAGGAGAGAAAACATTTTCTTGATATTCTGAAACATTGTGGATATGGATATCTTAACTCATTAGACATTTCATTCATGTATACAGACCATGAAGGACACAGAGGTGATGTATATTCTTCTTTTATAAGTTGTTACTGTTGACTCAGGCAAATTTCAATAAAAGTTGACTTGCCTAGATATTTTTATAATTTATATCTTCATGTACTTAGATTTTGCTTATCAATCTTATGAGTAATTCTAAGCCATAAAATAAAAGGGAAAATTTAGTGCCAAGAATAAGTACATAGAACATACAAATACTTCACTGAGTTGCTACTAATTTCTAATCCTAGTTTGGCAACTTTGGCAATGATGATTATTTATAAGGCAAAATTCATAGACCATTTAAAAAAAATATGGAATTTTCAGCTAGTTTATTCAAGTTAGAATTTTTTTGTTTCACAAATTTTGCAGGCATGATCATGAAGTTCTAATAAAAGAAATGTAGAATTTGGTAAACATTGTGATTGGCTTCTCAGCATTCATCCTTCCCCCTCCTTATTAATTAGAACTCTGAGAAGCAGTTGGCAGGACTGACCTAAGGCAATGAGCCAGTCAAGGTCCTTTCATCCCCTTGATGACCATTGTTTCAGAGTCTGTGCTAAGCCAATAAAGGAATCGCATTCCTGGGATAAAAGGCATTGATTTTGGAGGGGTGCATGTTATTCCAATCAAATAATGAAATACGAGGAGACATTTGTTTGAGAATTCTGGGGAAAATGTCCTCTTTTTTAACTGTTAGTCACAAGAAGAGACACTCTTTATTTATCTGGACAGGATTTTGCCATGTGCAAGACCTGTTAATTTTATTGCTGTCTTTTACCATCTTCTAGAATCTAGATGAAGCCACACAGGAAGGAGGGTAAAACTAAGGGAAGTCCCAGCAAAGGAAGCCAGAGTCATTTCTGATGCCTGCCCAGCACATATGCCCAGAGTTTCTTTTAGTAAAAACAAATTTTTCCATTATTTTCAGCTAGAAACATCTTAACTAATAGAAAGACCATATAAGAAAATCTTGCCTGTTTTCCCTGACATTTAATGCTAGTACTCAAACACTACATAGACTAATGGCATAGCCTAGATTTGTAATATTCACAAAGGTCCTAATTTCAGTAAACATTTTATTAAACTGGAATAACATTATTTTTTTCAGAGCAGTGCTTTTACCTTGGAACTGTCATCAACCCACTTTTTATTTCCTCTTTGTTACCTAGAGTAGTGCTCTCCAATTTTTAACATGTATAGCGATCAACTGGGGTGAGACTCGAGATTCTATGATTCCAGCAAGCTCCTGTTGATGTTGATGCAGTTGGTCCAAAGTGCAATACTCAATACATACCTTGAGTATTAAGGATGAAGTGGATGTCAGGCTTCAAACTTATACAGATAGTAAGATCAACACAAATAAGTTATTATAATACCCTTACCATGTACTATTCTATTACATTCAAAAGAGCCAGTGAATATATCTACATGGAATTAAATTCTAAACAGATTTCTGTACTACAAATTCATCATCACCTTACATACATACGTGTGTGCGTGCGCACTCACTTCACACAATCCTAATGCATTGTGGGAAGGATAGTGTGCTGGAGGGGAAACTGCTTGATTAAATTTTCTTTCCCAGTTAATTCAGTTTTACTGAAATAAATTGACTGACTATGCAAAAATGGGAAAAACCATTGATGTATAAATTGGGCAAAGTAAACAATCCCAGGACACCCAGATTTTTATGAAAAAGCCGATGTGGGTAATGTGGTTACTCAGACGGCTCAGTCAGTTTCTTGGACAGGTGTAACTGAGTCTTCATCGAGGTGCTTTCGTTGGCTTAATTAGTTGCCAACATATTCTATACTTTCCTTAATTATTTGTCATGCTGTTTTTTATTTCTTGAGCAAAACAGTACTTTCAAGTTAATGCTAAAGTGAAAAAACTATCAAGGCAGATATTTTTTATAAAGATGCAAATTTTGTGATATGTTCTCGATAGTCTATAATTTTTTCTCTATAGTTAGAGGAAGTGACATATAGTGAATCCCAGATCATTATATTAAGTTCATACTCAGCATTGTTAGTAGTCTCTTTGACTTTAAGTAAAATGACATATAACAAATCCAGTTTTATCATTAGCTAATTGATATGGGCAGGAGTTAAGTTCCTATGAAATCACATTAATGTTCTAACAAAAAAAAGGTTGAATGAAACATTATTTAATGGCTTTTTGTATACTGTAACCACATTTTGGAAAATGCAAGAGAGAAATGCTTTTTTATTTTTCTGTGTTTACCCATTTGTATAAATGTATAATATGCAAGTACATTATAAAAATTAATTTAAAAATACTTCATTGACTAACACATTGGGGTAGTTAATAGTTATAACACTTTAAGCAAACATGTCTTGACACAGTAGAAAGTTATACTTTCTCAGGCTTCCCCAATGAAGGTTCTCTGGCAGGAAAGTAATTGCCTCCAGGTTGTGTGGCCGGGACTGAAGTGTTCTGTCTTTTGGCCTCTCTTTCTTCCCAGGCTTTGGACTTCTCTACATTTAACTAGTGAAATGCAAAAATGAGAGCATTATACATCAAGTTGTTAAAAGCCTTGGGCTGGAAACAACATATCACTTCAGATAAAATTTTCCTATTGAGAACTAGTCACATGCATTATTTGGGAGCTGGGAAATGTAGTCCACTGGTAGGCAGCTGTTGCCCAGAAACAAGTAAAAAATATAGAAGCAGACACAGATTTTGGTAGACATGTACCTGTCTCGGCTGTAGTATTACTACATATTATATGTGCACTGGGCTCACTGAGTCTTCAAAAAGGTGAGTGAGACATTGAGCATTGCAATGTACAGAGGTAAGCAGGAATGCAAATTTTAACAATGTAGTACAGTGTGGTGAATACTAGGAGTTGAAAACACTACAAAACAACAAAAAGTTTCCTTTTGGAAACTTTTGTTCCCTTTTGGAACAAACTTTAGTTTGTTCTAGTGACAGTAGAAGAGAAACTGAGTAGATTTAGGAAAGAAAACTTAAGAGGAAGTTGTCATTGCTTATGTAAGCCATGACAAGTATTTAAAGTTAACTATTGACAATGTGAGGAGAGAAGATGCAAGAGACATTTATTCAGTGAAGTTGAAAAGATTGTGTACAATAAGAAAAGAAATAGAAGGCTCAATATGGCATGATTTGTTGCTGACTGAAAAACTAGATGATCTCATGGATTGTTACAGGGAATTAAGAAGTAGCAATATAGAATTTGACTGTGAACACCCAGTAAAAATATACAAAAGCTCGTTTTGCTTTGGTTCTTATAGCTCAGGAGAGTGATCAGAAATTGAAGTAAAGAGGACTCAGCAGCATAGAAGTGATAGCTAAAGCCAAGAAAGAGCATGCATAATTAGAAGAGATGGCAAAGGACAAAAAAAATTAGGCTGTGTGCAAATGTAAATAGAATAAAAAATAAATTAGATTTGCTACCAGGTTTTTGTTCATTAAAAGAAGATAGATCATGTGACTCAGTCTAGTGAAGTGATGCAGACTCTAGCTAGCAGTGTCCGCATCATTATGGATGAAATAAAACATACACACGGACTACTGAGTCTGGTGGAGGAAAAAGGATGACAGACTGGCTTTTCTCTCAAGGGGAACAAAAGCCGTGGCCTCCACCACAACAGCCCTTTATTCTATATCTCCTCCCATTACAAGATGGTTCTCACTCACTATGCCCCATTACAACAAAGGAGCCAATGCCCCTCATTACATTACAGCAGAAGGATATTAGCAAATGAATAGGCAAAAGTGGTTGAGCTGGTTACACTGGTCCCTGCAAGGTTTAGCACTTGCAGGGGGAGGGAGTTTTAGCAAAGAGCAAGCCTCAGAGCAGTCTAGGTATATTGCAAATCTGATTACCCATGAGAGAACCTATCTGTGGGCGTGGGTCCTGTGCATCTCTGAGTGGGAGCTGGGCCCATGCCATGCAGAAGGGTCTGCCACAGTGAAGTAAGTGCAGCTAAATGAATTCTCAATGATCCTAGTATTTTGTGGGTGATAGATATTGTGGTGGATGACTTTGTGTCAACTTGACTGAGTCAGGGAATGCTAAGAGAGCTGGTAAAACATTGTTCCTGGGTGTGTTTGTGAGGATGTGTCCAGAGAGATTAGTCTTTGAATTGGTGAACTGAGTAAAGCAGATTGCCCTTCCCCATATGAGGAGATATCATCCCATCTGTATAAGACCCGAATAGAAGGAAAAGGAAGAGAAAGGTTAAATTAGTTCTCCCACCTGACTGCTTGAGAAGACATCAGTCTCTTCAGTCCTCTAGTTCTCAGGCCTTTGGACTTGGACTCTGCTACACCCTCCAGCTTTCCTGGGTCTCCAGCTTGCATGTGAAAGATTGTGGGTCCTCTCAGTTTCCATACTCAGTGTCCATTGTCATTATAAATGGATATATATATGTGTGTAAATACATATATGTATACATATATGTTATAGATATTTTTTTCTCTCTCCATATATAGGTTTTGTCTCTTTGGAGAATCCTAATACTGATATATTATTTAAATATGGGTATTCTCTCCTCTTAAAATATACACATATGCATGTGCATGTAAATCATTCCAATGAATTTCAGGGTCTGTTAGACATTTGGGAATCCAAACATAGCATGTGAATTCCACGTTAAAAATTCTAGCTGTGTACCTAAGGGCTTTTAAACTATAAAAATAATAAGATTAAATAATTTTGGTGACTTGTTTCTGATTCGATGCAATCCCTATTAAAATACCAATGACATATTTCTCAGATGTAGAACAAACATTTCAAAAATTTGTATAGAAACATAAATGACTCCAAATATCCTCTGCAATTTTGAGAAGGAAGAACAAAGTAGTAGGGATCACAATACCTGATATCAAATTGTATTACAAGGCCACTGTAATCAAAAGGCCACTGTAATCTTATGTTAGTCTAGTACTGGTATAAGATCAGACACATCAATTAATGGAACAGAATAGAGAGCCCAGAAATAAACCTATGTTTGGGTGGTCAATTAATATTTGAAAAAGGGGGCAGGAACATAAAATGGACTAAAATTGCCTCTTCAAAAAGTGGTGTTGGCAGAGCTGGACAGCTACATGCAAAAAAACAAACAAACAAACAAAAAAAAACAAACGACCACCGACTTACACCATACACAAAAATAATCTCAACATGGGTAAAAGACTTAAATATAAGTCATAGCACCATAAAAGTCCTAGAGGAGAACATGGGCAGGAAAATCTCAGATATTCCACACAAGGACATTTTCACTGATATGTCCCCTAGAGCAAGGGATATAAAGGAAAGAATAAACAAATGGGACTTTATCAAATTAGAAAGCTTCTGCACTGCTAGAGAAAACATCAGCAAAATGAAAAGGGAACCAGCTGTATGGGAAAATATATTTGCTAATGACACCTTGGAAAAGGCTTTGATCTCAAAAATATATAAAGATCTCACATGACTCCACACCAGGAAGACAAACAATCCAATTAAGAAATGGGCAAAGGACCTGAGCAGACACTTCTCCAAGGAGGACAGACAAAGGGCTCAGAGACATATGAAAGGATGCTTAGCATCACTAGCCATCAGAGAGATGTAAATTAAAATCACAATGAGATACCACTTCACAAAGGTCAGAATGGCCACCATAAACAAATAAACAAGTGCTGACGAAGTTGTGGAAGAAAGGGGAACCCTAGTGCACTGTTGGTGGGAATGCAGACTGGTGCAGCCACTGTGAAACACAGTATGGAATTGCCTCAGAAAACTAAAAATGAACTGCCTTTTGACCTGGCAATTCCACTGCTAGGATTATACCCTAAGAATCCTGAAATACCATTTCAAAAGAACCAATGCATCCCAATGTTCATAGCAGTGTTATTGACAATACTCAAGTGCTGAAAACACCCTAAGTGCCCATCAGTAAATGAATGGATCAAAAAACTGTTGTACATTTACACAATAGAATACTACTCAGAAAGAAAGAACTCCTGCTTTTGTAATACCATGGATGGAACTGGAGAGCATTATGGGGAGTGAAATAAGCTAGACAGTGAAAGACAAATACCATATGGTCACACCTATAAGTGGAACCTAATCAACAAAACAAACAAATGAGCAAAATAGAGCCAGAGACATGGAAATAAAGAGCAAACTGATAGTGATCAGAGGGGAGGGGGAGGAGGATAAAGGGGGGAAGAAGTGGAGGGGTAAGTCAGGGAACATGTACAAAGGACCCATGGACAAAGACAATGGGAGTAGGGTTGAATGTGGGAGGTGGGGGTCGGTAGGGCAAGGGAAAGTAATGGGAGGAAATGGGGACAACTGTGAGCAATAATAAAAAAGGAAAATGTATATTCTATTGCTATTATTCTACTAGCAGTATATTCTACTGCTACTATTACATTGAAGTGAAATATTCTAAAAATATTTTTTAAGGAAAGGCAAGAAAAGTCCTTTAAAATTTTACTCACTCTGATTTTCTCTTTTGTAGGGAAGTCCTGTAATATGATAAGGTGAAAATACATTTTATGCTGGTGTTCAAGACCCAGACATGTTACCTGCTTGCTACTCTTCTTAGATTAACACTGTTGGCTCTGTTATTGTTTTCATTTCATGCTTGACTTATTCATAAAATTCTCATGAAATGTCCTGACTTTTCTCCCCTCCCATTTTCCAGTAGTAAAATCTGACTTCTGCTTCTAGTTTTCTGATTACTTTCTAATGGATTTGGAAAATGTATTAGAGTCTATTGTTTGTCTACACTCACCAAAAAGTATCTGTGAAAAATGATGTCAAAAGTAGCGGACACAGACAAAGATCTGTTAATTACTGCATCAGCTAGAGGAACACTAAACAATGATCAGCAGAATTAGACTGATTTAAGTAAGGCCAATGGAGCATTTTCTGCAGTATGCGTTCAAGTGTTTTGCCCATTCCGGTATTAGAGGATCAAAGCAACTGATATTTTTCAATTTTTCTAGAGGGGTGTATTCTTTTGACTGATTTTTACTTTTTAATTTGTATCACTTCCCCATTGCTACAGATTATAGGATTTTAATTAATATATATGAATCCTTTCTTGACAATTAGCTTCATTCATTTTTATATATTGTAATTTTACATACTTAAATTAATATAATTAAATTAATAAGAACATCAACTTTAAATATCAGTCACTTTCAATTTTTAGTCACTTTTCATATCTCAGTGAGTAGATTTCAGTTGTTGTTTTGTTTATTTATTTGATTTTATTTTTGTTTTTTAGCAATAATTACTCTGTCTCCAGTGTGCAGGTGACAGACTGTGGGACTTCTGAGTCTCCATTCTTGATGTCCATGATCACAGCAGCATATGGGTATAGACATATAGACATATGGACATAGATATGTAGTTACTCTGTCTGGACCAGTGATCACTGAGCACTTTAACTTCAGGGGGGTAGGCACTTTGGAGACACTGAGAGAGAGAATCAGTCACAATATTCTGTGAAGAGTTTGTGATTCCATCTATAAATTCCGAAGACAAGATCTCATTTCTACTCCATCCACAATTCTGATGTCAGCGGTCATTTACTCAGACATTATTTTATTTAGCTCATTTTAATATTAAATGCTATTCATATGCTGGGGATTGTTTTGGAAGCTGAGGAATAATGTAGACAAGGGTACACATGTAAAGTAACATGCATAAGAAACATAAGGGCATTAATACTCAATATAATACAAACTTGTATTTCAGTACTCATGTATGAAGCCAGTAGTTATTAAATATCTTTCACCTGAAGTGCCTTACCTCTCGATGAGCCCACTCAGTCAACATTTTCCTGCTTTCCTTGATCTAAGCAGATTGAATCCTACTTCATAGAGGCAATCTTGTACTTTGAGGGCAGTAACTTTTTTAAAGACTATTTTTTAGGACAGTTTTAAGTTCACAACAAAATTGAGAGAAAGGTACAGAGATAGCATACATACTCTCCACCCCCACACACAGTACATTCCTTACCAAAGATGAACCTACATCAACACATCATAGCCACGCAAAGTCCATAGTTTACCTCAGGGTTCAACTTCATGTTGTAATGGGTTTGGACAGATAAATAAGGAGTGATATTTATTAACCATCATGATACCATCACAGAGTATTTTCATGGCCCTAAAAATTCTGTGTGTTCTGCTCTTCATCCACCTCCTGTTGCCCTAACTCCTGACAAAAACTGACCTTTTGATCGTTCTCCAAACTTTTGCCTTTTCCAGAAAGTAATGTGTGATGTAATTGGAATCACACATCATGCAGCATTTCCAGATTGACTTCTTGAACTTAATCATGTTTATTTAAGTTTCCTCCATTTGTTTTCATGGTTGGATAACTCATTTATTTTTAGTTCTGAATAATATTCCATTCTTGGATGTACTCCTTCACTAACCTACTGAGGGACATCATGGTTGCTTCTAAGTCTTTGGCAATTATGAATAAGGCTGCTGTAGACATTTGTGTGTAGGTTTTAGAGCAGACGTAGGTTTTCAAACCATTTGGGTAGATAACAAGAAGTATGATTACTAGATGCTATGGTAAGAATACCTTTAGTGTTTTAAAAAGCTGTCACACTGTCTTCCAAAGTGGCTGGACCATTTTGCATTTCCATCAGCAATAAATGAAAGTTCCTGTTGCTGCACATCTTCACCTTTAGGTGTTGCCAGGGTCCTAGCTTTTGGCCATTCTAATAGGTGTGTAGTGGTGTCTCATTGTTTTGATTTGCAGTTCCCTAATGACATTTGATATGGGGTATCTTTTCATATGCCTGTTTGCCATATGTATATCTTTTGACATATAACTGACATATAACATTTTATTAGTTCCAGGTATACAAATAATGATTTGATATTTGTATGTTTGCAAAATGGGTGTTACCATAATTCTGTTATATATCTTTATAGTGAGATGTCTGTTAAGGTCATTGGCCCATTTTTTAATTGGGCTTTGTATTTTCTTATAGTCAAGTTTTAAGAGTTCTTTGCATATTTTCAATAACAATTCTTTATTAGATATTTCTTTTGCAAATATTTTTCCCATTCTGTGAATTGACTTCTATTCTCTTGACATTGATTTTTTTTTACATTGCAGAAGTTTTTCATTTTAATAAAGTCCAGCTTCTCAATTCTTCTTTTATGAATTATATCTTTCATTATATATCTAAAAAAGCCTCACCATACCCCAAATCACATAGGTTTTCTCCTATATTATCTTCTACAAGGTTCATAGTTTTCTGTTTTACATTTAGGTTTATGATCCATTTTGAGTTAATTTTTAGGAAGGATGTAAAATCTGTATCTAGGTTTCCACTTTTTTTTTTTTGCATATAGATGTTCAGTTATTCCAGAACCACTTGCTAAAGAGATTATCTCCATCGTATTGCCATTACTATTTTGCCAAAAATGAATTGACAATATTTATTTGAGTCAATTTCTGGGCTCTGTCTTCTGTCTCATTCATTTATTTGTCTAATCTTTTGATAGTGCTATACTTTATTAATAAGTGTAGCTTTATAATAAGACTTGAGGTAGGGTACTCTCAGTTCTCCAACTTCATTCTTCATTTTTAACATCGTATTGGTTATTCTGTGTCTTTGTCTCTCCATATAAACTTTAAAATCAGTTTTCTGTATCCATGTTTTCTGGGATTTTGATTGGGATTACACTGACTCTGTAGACCAAGTTGGGCAAAATTGACATCTTGACAATATTGAGCATTTCTATCCACAAACATAGGTTAGCTCTCTGTTTATTTAGTTATTTGATTTCTTTCACTTTTTCTCATAAAAATCTTGTACATATTTTGTTTGATTTATACCTATTTCATTTTGAGTGTCCTAATATAAATAATACTGTGTTTTTAATTTCAAACTTCCATTTGTTCATTATTGGTAAATAGTAAGGCAATTGACTTTTGTATATAAACCTTGTATCCTCCAATCTTGCTATAATCACTTATTAGTGTCAGGAATTTTTAGATTCTTTCAGATTTTCTTTGTAGATTATCATGATATTTGTGAACAACATTTTAAAATCTTCCTTCTAAATCTGTTCACATTTTACTTCTTTTTCTTGCCTTACCACATTAGCAACAGCTTCTAGTACCATGTTGAAAAGGAATGGCAAAGGGCTATCGTTAACTGGCACCTGATCTTAGTAGGAGAGCTCTGAGTTTCTTACCATTAAGTATAACAGTATCTGTGGTTTATTTCAGATATTGTTTACCAAGTTTAGAAAATTTACCTCTATTCCTAGTTTACTTGAGTTTCTTTTTAATCATGGATGGATGTTGGGAGAGCAATAACTTTTAATGGAAAAGTGGGAAGGAGATCATTTCAAAATGCAAAAAAATCTCTATGTAAATGGATTGGTGACAACTCCTCCCCAAGAGAGCATCCTAAACATAGTAAACAACAAGACTGGAGAGAGAAAGTTAAGTAATGGGATTTTTAAAGCTTTCAAACTTTAGAGGAAAGTTTCAGAGGTTTAAAAGGAAGGCTGAGAAATATACCACCAGTGGAAGATGGAGAAGGTAGAGTGTTTTTCTCTTTCTCTCTCCACATCCCAAACCCCACACCCAATATACACTATTCCTGTAGGGAAAAACCATTGATAGTGGTCTCTGAAAAGCAAAAGCAGAATATGACCATGTGTTGAAAGAGTGAAAGAGGTGTTTTATGTGTGAAGAAGGAAGAAATTAAAAGTTCTAACTTGTCCATATTTTCGTTAAGTATTTTCCATTATCTTCTCTAGTGGATACTGGGTAATGGCTATTTAAGTGTCCATTCCATTCTCCTTTTGCTGCAGATTCTAGAACACTAAAATTATCTAGATTATCAGCTAGGATTCAGAGTGCAAATTTGGTTTCATCAAATGCATTGTGCACATTTAAGTAGATTTGAAATTAGAAATGAGGGTGTGTTTGCTGCTCTTTTGACCATTTTATCCTTGTCATGAGTAGTGAATATCTACTTTCCTTCCCATAGGCCCTCCTGGTTAGGCAGAGGTTATCTTTGCAGCTCCTTGTGGTTCAAAAGCTTACCAGGGTCAGAATTTCCACAGAAGAGCTTGAGAGATGGGCCAAACCCCTTAGTAGTAAATTGGCATTGTACTGAATATTTTTTTCTTGAAATACTAAATGGGATTATAATAGGTATCTGGTTAGGGCATGTTTGATTTGACATAGGGATCCTGTAGACTTCTCTCTTTCCACCCTGGAGAAGCCTCATTCTTTTGTGCCTATACTTTCCTCATTTATGATTTTGTACTTTTTTTTATGAATGTATGGAACAGACCAGACTCTGGGCTTCTTGAGGGCATAGGACAAGATTTTTTAAAATATATTTGTATGTATGATGCTGGGCCAGACACATCATAGAGCTCACAAATAAGTATTGAGTGAGGAAATTAGTGTATTAATGAACAACAGGCTCCAGAATTTTTGGAATAGATAGATGTTCTTCAAATTACCTGCAATTCTGCCTTCAAGAATAAGCATTGTTTTTTATTATGCCATTCCTAAATGATATGAGTATAGTATTCCAAATGCTATAGCGGTAGGATAAGTTTTTAAAAGATATATTACAATATAAACTAGTTATCCAACCTGAAGAATAATGAGAAATGTAGTAATTTTCTTCAATTCCTGTCCATTAATTGCTAAGGGGTTGTAGCAGAGTGTGGGTCACTGCCAGAAAGGAGACATTGGCCTTGGAAATCTAGGTTCCTAGTTAGTTTTTAGTTCTGGACTTTTATATTATTACCCTCATGCAGGAGTTTCATTTACTTTCTGCTAAGTATTTGATGCAGCATTTATTCCTGTGGTCTAAATGCACTGATGTTCACATTTTCTATTTTCAAAGGGGATTTAAATTCAGAACTGAAGGCTGAATAGGCCAAAGGATTACAAATGCCTGCAACTCATCACTACTTTCTTGTTTATGACACATTTCCCCTTCACAGCCTTATGAACCTGAACTTATACAGGCTATAGCATAAAAGATAAATTAATACTAAGTGTTTGATCTCTGCAGGTTTCCTTTTGTGGCTCAAGAAACTGAAGCAGCTAAGCTACATATTCTGTGTAGAGACCTGAAAGAATAACACCTTTAAAGGAAAATGTATGTCTGTGTGTCTGTGTATATAAATACAAATACAAATATAAATATAAATATAAATGATGGGACTACTCATGGATTCTGGCTACTGTTAGAAAATAAATATATGTATATATACATCTTCTCTAAAAGTATTACATATTTCATAAGTGTAATCTCATTATTTTCCAAATTGGAACATAGCTTAGGGCTTAATGATCACTGTTTAAACAAGCAATACAAATTCATTTTATATCCAATTTGAAGGCATCTTTCATAGGGGATAAAAAAAAAACCACACAGATCTATGGGTTATATCTTGTCTGTTTTTATTTTTTTCTTCCAAGTGTAACCTGTGTTTCACCAGTTCAAACCAGCCTGGACATGAAGACCACATTATTGATAATAAGAGACCATCCAAGTTTACATTTGTAATTGCAAATAGATAGAAATCCAGAAACTGTCATTTGTTCCTCAGCAAAATCAGAGAGATTGTCACATTTATCCTCCAAAACTCAGTCCTATTATGCATTTGTGTATGCTGTTCAAAATAACCTAAAATAACTCCTCTGGAAGAGCTATTTGTTATTATTCTCCTGTCTATGTATATGTTGTAAAAAGCATATTTTAGTAACGTAGATAAAGAAAGAAACTTGTCTTTATCTCCCCCATGTACAAGGATTTTGGGCGAGTTCCTGGGAATGGGTAAGGCCTTAGGCCAGAAGTTAATCTCAGCTGATTGTTTTTCTTTGGCCAAAGCACACAGATCCTGAGCCCCTTTTCTCTTTTGGTGAGCACGTCATGGTCTCTCCTGCAAATGGGCTCCAGGTGCCTGCTTCAAGGGCACCCGAACTCTGAGGGTATGTAGCTGACACCAAGCTCGGCTGCCTCCCTTGCACATGAGAAAGCATTTATTCTATAAATTACTTATGTAAAAAGTGACCCATAGTTCTTGTTTACATAACTGCAATCTTGCCATCTGTTTCTAATTTACTAGAATAGTAATAAAATTTTTATATGAATAATATGATCATTATGTTATCCTTAATGTTCTTTTTACTCATATAATTGTTATGTAGCTACATGACTTCTTCAGTCTTTATAAATTTAGTTCAGTGGAAGATTATTTTTTATCCATTCATATGTGCTGAAAAATAACTCCTTATTGTTGCTTCAAGAAATTCGGCGAGGTTTAAGTAGGTATAATGGATATTAACAGTCTAGGGGCTATATAACTTTAGCTCAATAGGCAAAATGTACAAGAAAAGGATTAGGTTAATAAAACTAGGGGGCTTAATAGAGATATAGTATAGTTATTACACAAAGTGAAGCAGAGCTCTTGCTTTCCAACTGAATTTCTTATGTCAGTATAATATTTTTTAATGACCAGATGATTTGGTAGGTAAAATATTCCCATCCTCTCTAAAGAAGGGAGATTTATTTCTAACTAGAAAGTAAAGCTCAGAGTTAAATGACTTCCCTTAACTATGGAAAGAATGTTGAACATATATTTTCTCTTGAGCTAAATGTTTATTGGTTTTCTCATTTTAAATGTGGATGTCAACTCTATTTAAAAGTAGTTTTTATTGCATACACAGAAAGCTCCAATTCATTCACATTTCATTTGCACACACACGGAGATTCCGGGTGCCTGTTTTTGGGCACGGGGCATGAAGATTTAGAGATCACTTTACAGCTTAAAAAAGTTGATGCTGAAATAGAGTATGATACATCCTCAAGGTTACACAGTGAGGGTGGTAGCAGAACCTGGATGTTTGAACTCACATCCATAACATTCCAGTAACCCATGCTCTTCCCCATGCTCTTTTTGACCCAAAGTGATTCAAACATGTCAGTTCATACATGTAAAAAAAGATGGTGAGTAAAACATTTTTATCAGAACTGACTCAAATCTACTTCAACATTTTTCATTCTCTTTAACCTTATAGTTTTTGGACGTGAACACAGTTGAATAGTTTAGAATGTGGGCACAGTTGGAACTCATGATTTTTTTTGTCAGAAGTGTACATTTTGAGGGAATAAATATGCACATAAAATAATTGCATCATTTTGGTATCGAAGGAAAGTGTCAGAATTAGGAAACTAGAAAAAATGGAGAAAAAGTATGCTTTGTAGCATAGGAAAATGTTTACTGTCCAAGGATTTTGGGAACCAAGTTTGTCTGCAAGATTCTAATCTTCAACATAAATTTTGTGATCAATTAATTTATTAAGTGGTTGGTTCACAACCTCCTCAGCTGCTTCTGGGCTATAATCTGAAACAGAGGGCAGGGAGGGACTAAAGAAAGAGGCAGGCCACTCCAGATTGGTAGGTGATAGTTTCATAAGCAAGGGAATTTATCTACGAGGCTTGTCTTGAGTGGCTGAAAGACCAGCAGACTTTCTTCAACCACCTGCCAGATCTTAAAATGTATATAAGGGCTTAACAGGGTTGTTAAGAACACTGGGGACTTCGTTTAGGTTTACTCATGTTCTCAGTACAGATAGTCTTATCATCACATAATAATCTCAAAGCTGTATTTTGAGGGTAGCTTCTAGGAGTGGGAAAGACTGGAAAGCGCATATTCCAAAGACAGATTAGGGTATGAGGCGCCTCCCATTGCCCAGGTCCAGCCAGCAGGCTGAGCTGGCGGTCATGTCTTCTTCTTGACCACCTCCAACAGCAGTTTGCGTTTGTATTTTTCTCATCTTTAAGTATTTTTATATTTTCTCATAGGTAGTCTTTAGAATGCACAGATTAAGTGGAAAATGATAATCAAGGGAAAAAAGCACTGCATGTTTATATAATATGTAGTTTTTGGGGACAATATGATACTTAGTGGAAGGTTGCAAAACAGGTGCACTTTAAATATTTCCTTCTTTAGGTTAATCTATTTATTATTTCTGCATACAAAAATAGACTCAACTCATTCTTTTCCCTATGGCTTTATTTTGATTCCTATCTTTTTTTCCTTTTCCCACACCATTATTGATTCAGTTCCTTTTGCTGTAAAAGATGCTAATCCAGTGTATGAGATAATTAAGTGATCAGCAGAAAAAGCAATTACCTGCCTAGAAATAAATGTTGCTATCTTTTTTAGAAAAGATTTTATGTATTTATTTTAGGGGAGAGGGGGAGGGAGGAGAAACATCATTGTGTGAGAGAAATATCAACCACTTTCCTCTTGAACACCCCCTACTGGGGGCCTGGCCTGGAACCCAGGCATGTGCCCTGACTAGGAATCAAACCAACAACTTTTTGGTTTGCAGGCCGGTGCTCAATCCAGTGAGACACACCAGCCAGGGCTATTGCCATCTTTTGTATGTGAAGAAGACAGAGAACCTGACTGTGGAAATTAGCCAATGCTAACAAATTAAGTGAATATAATTCTTGCAACTGAACATGGACCATGGTAGTCTAGTTAACTAAACATAGACCATAGTAGTCTAGTTTAATGTAATATTTTTGTGCCCAACTCATTAATATGGTGGGGATGCTAGAAATTAAAATTCCAACTTGTGAGTTCTATATGCTAAAGATTGAATACAGGTTAATGTCATTTATTACAGATCTGTATAGAACATCCAGTTACTCTGGTTCAGTTTGAAGCTCTACTGTGGACAGAAATACATTTGATATCCAGATACATGTCATTTTTCAAAAATATTTGCTGAAGATGATCTACTCATAGGAAATGCTAAAAGTGGACACTTCACACAAACCTATGAACTTCGAAATGTGCAATTAATACCAGATATTAAGAATGTGCAATGAATACCAGATATTAAGAATTCTCCATTTTTATTTATTTATTTTTTAAAGATTTATTTATTTTTAGAGAGAAGAGAGGGAGAAAGCGAGGAAGAGAAACATCAATGTGTGGTTGCCTCTTATGCACACCCCGACTGGGTATAGGGCCCACAACCCAGGCATGTGCCCTGACTAGGAATGGAATTGGCAACCCTTTGGTTGGCAGGCTGGCCCTCAATCTACTGAGCCACACCAGCCAGGGCAGAATTCTCAGTTTTTAGGCAACCAAATTTATCTGTCAACATATGAATAGTTAATGATCTGACTTTGCCAATACTTATTTCCTATTAAAAATTTCAATATTTGTGGATAACTCTGTGTGAAAAGAAGTTCTGAGAAATAATTATATGAGTTTATTTATCTTGGAGGATTTACTTCCAGTCTACAGATGAACTAACGTCAGGTTATTGCTAGTCAATCTTTAGAAATACTACCCACACAGTAAGATTTCCTGACCTTGCAGGCTAATAAAATGTTTTAATGTATCAGAATCAGCAGAGCATGTGGGCAGATAAGTCACTGAGCTAATTAGTCATCCCTCTCCCAAGAGCTGTGTATGACTTCGTGGAGTGTGTGTAGCATTCCAAGTAAATCAACACCGTTCAGGCAGAGAAGCGTCATTTCTGAGTCATTTCCATAACTCTGCCACCTTGATTTTCCAATAAAATCTCCCAAGTTTACGATGCTTACAGCTTGTAAAAAGGGAATGTAGCAGGAAGGAAAATTGATGCAACACATAATCATATGATAACCGCAGGACACTAACTTTAAGAATCAGAATGGATTCCTGAGTAATGGAAATGAAGATGCGAATATGTCAGTTCATATACATAAATGAACAACGATCAGTCATTCTTATTAGAACTGACCGACAGCTATTTTTCTGGTATTTTTGCTTATTTTATACTCTCATAGTTTTAGGATGTGGGCACAGTTGAATGGAAAAACAGAAAACTTGATCTACAGCTAGAAGCAGTTCAGGTTGAGTTTCAGCCAAGCCTCAGGTGGTAGCAAAGAGAACTATCCTCACACTCCTTGGGATTCTTCCAAAAAACAAAAAACAAGCAATAATAACACTAATTTTTATATTTCCTGTGTAATTATATTTCAGTTACAACATTTTACTTCAGTCATTTTATAATCTCTTTTCACAAACATTTCTACTGTGGACCTTCTGAGTAAGGAAACACATTAGGGAAGCCAGACAAAGATGATTATGATTATTCTAATTTTATAGATGGAAAATGAGATATGGACAGAAGTCTATTGCTGAAGATTGTCTGTTTGAAAGTGGCAAAATCCAGTATACCTGATAGACAAATACATGATAAAAACATCAAAAGAATGCAATAAAAAGGGTAAAAAAAAAAAACCCAGTTCTTTGTATTAACAATGTCTTTCCTTTTCAACTCTTTCTGCACCTTTATTTTTTAAATCGGGAAAACTTCTCTGATCCCAAAACTCATTTCCTTCACTCTGCTTTTTCCACCACCCTCTTCATCCCTCCTCTTCAGCTCCACCATCTGAGAAGAACAGCAGCCTCCTTCGCACCAACAGTCCCCCTTGTAGACATTTGCAGGCTGGCTCCTGCCTGTCATGACCCTGAGGTTGCTCTCTCTCGGTAGACACCAGTGTTTATCCTTAAATCCGATAGTTTGTTCTCAATAATTCCTCATCCCTCCTTGCACTCTGTGAAACATTTAGAACTCTTGAAAACTTGGCTTACTTAAACTCTCTCCCCTCTCCAGAGATAAATGACAGCATAAGCCCTTGGATGAAAAAGTGTTTCTTATACCCTGCTTCTATCTCCTCTTCTTCCAGACCTCTAAACAAAGTCTGTTTTGTTTGTTTTTTTCCTCTGGCTTTTCCTACTTGTCAATATATATTTAACATAATATATATTTAACATAAATCTATAAATGTATATAATGAATATCATATTTCTGGGTTTTTAAAATTTTAGTTTATTTTAACTACTTTATTGTTTATGTTATAACAACCTTCCCAGTTTTTTCCTTTTGCCCCTTACCCCTTGAGCCAGCAAATATTATTTTATTGTGTTTTTCAAAATTTCTTTCCTCAGCTTCCATTTTTTTTCTTGAACAAGTGACCCATATTTCCAAATACCTGTTATGCATCTTCATATAAACTCAGTTTAACTAAAGCTAAAATTACTTTCTTATTCTTCAAGACCATCTCAGTTATTTCACCATGCAATCAATCCCCTAGGTCAAAAACAAAACAAAAAACAAAAAGCAAGACTACAACATAAAATCCTTCTATCTAAACCTTTGTCATTTCCTTTTGATGCTGTTTCCATCCTGTTTCTTTCATTTGTTCTTTCCATTCTATTTTCGTTGTTACTTCCCCGTGTTTATTTCTAATATTTAAGTGCTAAAGTTCTCTGTTGCCTCAGTTTGTCAACTGTAAAAAGTGATTTATATTAGTATACTATCTTATCACAGTTATGAGATTAAACAAGTTGACAGACACAGAACTCTAAAACTAGGCCCTAGCCCAGAAAAATCACTTAGTAAATATTAACTTTTGCTACCAAAACTACTGCTATTACTATTACTAATACCACCAGGAACACCTATATAACTTGTGGAGCCCATTGAAAAATGAAGGTGTGGGGCCCCATCTTCAACAGGCAGGAAAAAAAGTTTAATGAGTTTGTACTACTTTTCTTTCCTAAACACATTTCCAAAGTTAGTTTTTGTTCTATAAAATAACCAAGCAGTGTCAAAAAGAAATTACTCACATGACACTAGATAAACATTGCAAGACATTTTTTTCAGACTACTGAAAAAAGAAGGGGAGAGAGATTTCAGTGTAAATTGGGCTTGACTCCACCAAAACAAAAGACAGGAGGCTTTTTAAAATCTGAGGTACGCTACAAGAAAATTACTGAAGAGTGCCCTGGCTGGTGTGGCTTAGTGGATTGAGTAGCCTCCTGTGAAGCAAAGGGTCATTGGTTCGATTCCCAGTCAGGGCACATGCCTGTTTTCCAGCCAGGTCCCCAGTTGGGGGCATGTGAGAGGCAACCACATATTGATGTTTCTCTCCCTTTCTTTCTCCCTCCCTTTCCACCTAAAAATAAATAAAATCTTTAAAAAATAAATAAATTTAAAAAAATCACTGAAGGGCATTAACAGGGCATTAACACTGAAGGGGGTGGTCAAAGTGACTATGCCATCTGTGATAATTAATCAGCATTTGTTTGGAGGGGGAACAACATTTTGATATCTTTAGGTCGGGAGGCAGTTGGAGAAGGCACCCACCAAATTAGCGTACCAGCCCACAAGAACTAGAAGATAGCAGAGATGTTTGCATTTCAAGGAGTTAGTTTCCAAGTCCTTTAGAAGGCAGTTCTGGGTGGTAGAAGGCTTATATCTCAAAGAGAAAATGGATTTATAATTACAAATTTTCTAAAGGAACTACTCAACAAAATGGGGGGGTTCAGATGTCCATAGTAAGGTTTTGGTTGGAGCAAACAGTGTATTCTTTTGTCAGTATTCCCCAGAGAAACAACCAAATAGGACACACATACACACATATAATTTATTATAAAGAATTGGGTCACATAGTTATAGATGCTGAGAAGTCTTGAGATCTGCAATCTGTTAGCTGGAGGCCTGGGAGGGCGAATGATGTGGTTCCCATCTGAGTCTGAAGACCTGAGCACCAGGAGAACGGATGGTAAGTTCCAGCCTAAAAGCCAGCAGGCTCAAGACCCCAAATAGCCAAAGTTTCAGTTTGAGTTCAAAGTCAAGAAAAGGCCGATCTTCAGCTTAAGGCTATCATGCAAGAAGAAGGAGTTCCATCTTATTCCAGGGACAGTGAGCCCTTTTGGTCCATTCAGGCCTTCAGTTTATTGGATGAGGTCCATGCACATTAGAGAGAGCAATCTTTTTCACCCAGTCTGCTGATTCCAGTGTTAATCTTATCCAAAAGCACTTTCACAGCTATATCCAGAATAATGCTTCACCAAATATCTGAGCATCCCATGGGCCAGTCAAGTTGACACATGAATTAACCATTACAACAGCGTTGAAATTTCTCAGGTAGATATTTTAAAATGTAAGTCAGGGGTGGTGCTGTGATCATCCTAGGAATGTGGCTTTAGGTCAATAGGAGCTATGCTAGATTCTGGTGGATTCTCTTAGCACGTTGGGTTGAGTGGTGCCATTTGTTTTGAGAGTTTTATAGTTCTCAGTGGTCAAGTAGCATTAGTTTTATACAATCTCTCATGATAATTTTATGAGATTTAATTGGTAAATGTTTTAAGCCACCTTAGAATTATAAGAACATTTTAAATAAGGTTTTGTTATGGTAAAATATTGATTATGTACTTACTGTAGAATTATGAGTTTTAGAGTTTAACCAATTTTTATGTTTGAAAGGATACAGATTCAGTTCATATTATTTGTTATATTTGAAGTGCTGCCTTATAATGCTTTTATTCATACCTTGCCATGAATATGATCTTAGGTATTTTGAAGATACAAAAGCAATGTACTTCCAGAAAGTATTATTCTGGCCAAATACATAAAGGAAGTTCTATATCATATAGTTTTCCTTTTAAAGATCAATTACTCTTCAATTTTCTATTGTTACATGCCAGGATCTTGTTATAGAATTATTTTATCACTATAATTAAATGAATAATGAATACAGTAAATATTTAATAAGTGCATACATAGTAGTAGGTACTATGGGAACCAAGTTACTCCCTCATTTTTATGTGTACACTTCTTAACTATAGAGACCTTCTTTTAAAAAATATTTTATGTATTAATTTTTAGAGAGAAAGAAAAGGAGAGAGAAAGGGAAGGAGAGAAGCAACAATGTGTGGTTACCTCTTGCGGTCCCCCAACTGGGGACCTGGTCCACAACCCAGGCTTGTGAGCTGACTGGGAATCGAACCAGTGACCCTTTGGATCATAGGTCTGCACTGACTCCATTGAGCCACACCAGACAGGGCAAGACCTTCTTAATTTGAATGCCTCTTGTCATGTAGGAACACTTCTTCTCCTCAGAAACTACAGGCTTTAGGCAAAGTCCTTAACCTGCATTCATTCTCTCCACTGTGGATCCCCTGAGGTATCTACTGGGAGCCTTCTAAAAGTGTCTTGCACGATAGGAAACAATTATCCCAGTCCACCCTCCAAAAAACTATTCCTTTGCATTTTGGTTTATGTCCTTTCTTCTAGATATCCAAGCCCCTTCATATTTTAATCTATGTCCATAGGATCAAGGCAATTTGTAATATAGGCTATGTTCCTATTTACAGGGGATAATTACTTATGTCATGGCAAATAAAATAATTTACAGTACTTTAGGTGTACATTTTTGTTTTCATTTCTCAACCCTATTTTATTTAGTTATTCAACGATTATTTATTGAGTTGCTTTATGTACTATACACATATATTGTGAGCCTACTGGATGTTGAGAATACGTCAGTTAATGAGAGAGAGTATGGCCTCACCCATATGGAGCTTGTATTTCAGTAGGGGAAGATAGCAATAGTCACATGAACAAAATGCACAATTTGTGGTGTTATGAAAAGAAAGCAGGAAGATTAATAGCTACAGGGACTTGGTTAAGTTACCCCTTTTTAAATCCTCACCCAAAGATATGTTTATTAATTTTAGAGCAAGAGAGAGAGTGGGGGAGAGAGAGAAGGGAGGGAGGGTGGGTGAGGGAAAGCAAGAGAGAGAGAAGTTGATGTGAGAGAGAAACATCAATTGGTTGCCTTCCATGTAAACTCCAACTGGGGATTGAACCTGCAACCTAGGTGTGTGCCCTGACCAGAGATCAAACCCAGAACCTTTTGGTGTATGGGATGATGCTCCAACCAAATGAGCCAGCTGGCCGGGGCAGGTTATCGCTTTTAACAGGTGAGTAGGGAAGGTTTCACTCCTCAGGTGACATTTTATAAAAGAACCATGAGAAAGGAAGAAGTAGCCTTTAAGGGACTCTTGGAGAAGCGGATTCCAAGCAGAACTTATAGCAGTATGAGGGTCCTGATGTAGAAGTGAATTAAGTGTATAGGAGGAATAGCAAGGAGGCCATGTGACTAAGACAGAGAAGATCCTTGAAGAGTGGTTAAAAATGAGCCCTTAAAGAAGGAATGATGGACTAAATCAAAGGCTTTGCATGCCACTGTTGGAATATTGTCTCTCCCTCTGAATGTAAAGCTATTTCAGAGTTTTGTGGAGACTAGTGAGATATATATATATATATATATATATATATATATATATATATATATATATATATAGCCTCAGTTTTAGAAAAGTTCCCCTCACTGCTGTTGTTGAGAACAGATTAGAAGAATGTGACTGTGTAAGTAGAAAGTGGATCAGATGATACAGAGATAATGCTGCCTTAGATGAAGGTGCCAACTGCAGAGGTGATGACCAGTAACTTGGTGCTGGTTTTATTTTGAGGCTGGAATGAACAGGGTATGATGATATCCAGGTGTTTCAGAAATAGAAGAGTCAGGATAAGTCCAAGATTTTTGGCCTGAAAAACTGGAAAAAAATATATTAGTCATTTTCTGAAGAAAGTAGAAGAGGCAATGGCAGGACTCCTATGGTGGATGTGATACTTTTGAAATTCTATTATTAATCTGAGTGGAAATGTAGGCTGGATAGTTGATTACATGAACCGACAAACTCCTGGCTGGACATAGGTGTTTAGTAGTTGTCAGCATATCAGTGATATTTAGAACAAAGATGCTGGGTGTATTACCAAAGAAGTGGTGTAGGTAGATGAGAGGGATTCAAAGACTAAGCCCTGAGGCCCTCCCCCTGTTTATAGGTAGAAGATGTAAGTGGAATCTGGCACAGGATAACAGGAGATTGTCCTGAGAGCCCAGTGTAGAAGTTCTTTTAAGGATGAATAAAGGACCAGTGATAATATGCCACTATAATCTACAATATAGAAACCTGGTGATTTTTGACAAAAGCAGTTTAATGGAATGGTGGGCTGAAAGTCTGAATAGAATTGGTTCAAAAGAAAATGGGAAGAGAATTGTGGAATCCAGGAAGTATCAGCAACTCCCAAGGTGTAGAAGTATGTTATTGTTAACATAAGAAATTGTGGATGTAGGATTAGGAGAGAGTGTATTAAAGATGGGGAAATTGTAGCATATCAAGAATGGCCATGGGAACAATTTTCAGTTCTGTTTATATCTGTAAAAGAGAGTTTCTTAGGAATCACAATGTCATTTAGAAAGGTTTTGGATAACAAAATTTTATCATTACCAGAGTCAGCCAGAGAACACAAAAGAAATAGTAAACATAAAGAAGTCGGGACACGAGGCTGAGAAGCCAGGGAGACTGAATATCCCTATTTCTGGGAAGTTTGAATCTGAAAATTAGGAAGATTTTATCTGCTTTAAATTTGTATGGTCATTTTCCAAGCACATACATATGTATCATTGTGGGTTTTTACATTTTATTGAATTTATTGGGGTGACATTGGTTAATAAAATAATATAGGTTTCAAATATGCAATTCTATAATGCATGATCTGTATATGTAGTGTGTGTTCACCACCCAAGGTCAAGTCTCCTACAGTCACCATTTATCCCCCCGTTGCCCTCTTTTGCTTGCACTCACCCGCTTTCCCTCTGGCAGTCACCATAATAGTGTCTGTCTGTGAGTTTTTTCTCAATTTCTTCAACTCTTTTACCCAACCCCGCAACAATCCTCCTCTGTGACAGCCGTCAGTCCGTTCTCTGTATCTATGAGTCTGTTTCTATTTTTTTGTTTATTTTGTTCATTGGATTGCACATATAAGTGATATCATTTTGTTTTATATTATCACCAACACTGGTGTTAAGTGAAAGGTATTACACTCTCATACTGAGGCAAGAAACTACTGTCTCCAGAGTTAAGGGGCTTGACTTAACCTCTTTAACAATTTTTACATTCACATGATATGTTAATGTCACAACATAGACAAAGACCCTTAGTTTTCCACTCTAATGAGAAGATACATATTCTAGGAAGATGTCTAGTGAAAAAAATGAGCAGTCATTTAAAATGTATGCCAACTGTTGGAGGAGGTCATGGACAGGATGTGACTTCCAGTTGCACCTGGAACTGGACCTGGGAAATCAGAGGCTCCTCACCCACTCTGCCATCCGTGGAACGCACCATCTACCTGCTTTCCTTAAGCTGGTAGCTGCCTCAGGACTCAGCCTTGAGAGTAATATGTTATTGAGACCATCTAGGTGGTATGCATGAGTAACCCTCTATATAAACCTTTAAGATTCTGGCAGGCAGGTGTGGAATTTGTCTTGAGCCACCTAAGACAAACCTTGTATATCAGTTCTCTTACTTAGACCTGCCACCTACCAATCTGGAGGATCTGCTTCTTTCCTAGGTCTTTTCTTGACTTCCATGTGCAATAGCTGGTTTCAGGTTTATCCCAGAAGCTTCTGAGGCTTTGAACCAACAGCAAGAGGATAACAAAACGTATTTATAATGAAGTAGAATATAGTGAAATAAATTATATGTAGGAAAGTGACATCATAAATGCAGAAATCAAGGGAGATTTGTACCAGATGGTTTCAACAACCACTGATAGAGCCAAAGTATGTCAGGAAAGAACCTAAGATAAAATTAGTTTAAGAAGTTTGACAGGAAGTTAATTATAGGATAAAAACTGTTTTCTGTTGTAGAGAAGGAATTTTTGTCTTTGTTAAGCTGATTTTTGAAAATTATCACATACAGTTTTTCACCCTGACATTCACTATACAGGAATTATCACATACACAGGGGGATTGCCAAATTTCCAAAAAATTACAAAACAATAGAATATACTTAACATTAAATCAAAAGTAATTTAATCATTTTAATGCCTACAAATTTCACTAGAAATAAACTTTGCATAAACAAATGAGACTCAGCAACTGTAGAATATAATGCAAAAAGAAGCATATACGGTGAGAAATGAGGTTATTGATTAGATTATATTTGGGGGAACTAATTATCACTAAAGTTCAAATCATAGAAATGTATGGTTATGGCAAAGGTTTGTTACATAATGCAAGAGGGCTAGTCATGACTCAATTAAAACTATGTATTTATTTATTCATCTTATGTTTGTCAAAAGCATTCAGAAAGGCATTGTATTGGCATTGTGTTAGCTGTAGGAATTATATTAATAAAGCTTTCTATCTTCAGGACATTCCTGGAACAGTTCCAGAGGCAGAAAACTGAAGGGTAGGAGTATATTCTTGACGGTATGGAAGAATAGATGAGACCTAGTTCTTGGTTGCACACGCACAGGAAAAATAATTTCTGGGGAAACTGACATTGCTAACTTTGAGATCCTGGGGTTTCTTGGCACTGTATATGTTATGCATGCAAGAGTGTATTTACTAGGGCAGACAGGTAAATGCATGCAGTTGAGTAAAATATTTAGAAGTGAAGGCCTCGGGTACTGCCCCTTTACACTTCCTGAATATGTAAGAGAGGGCAATCCTTTCTGCAAATCTATTGGTGATGCCTGAAAAGTATTGGAACCAGTTTTCACCAAGTTAGTAATGCCAAGATGACTTTTTTTTCTTTGAAAAGTATAGTGTTTACATGGGACTCTGGTTTCTTTATCAGTGGTCTCTAGGGATTAAAGTTCAGCCAAAAAGTTCATAAGAATTCGCACTTTGATTTAATATGTCAATAAACAAAGATATGCAGGAGCAAGGATTTAAGCAATCGTTTCTCATTCTGTAATCATGACATGTGTATCATTCAGAGTCCAGCCAGGAGTCAGAAGCTACAGAATGTTTTGTGATTGTTCATTGTGATTGTTTGCTTTTGATTAGGATTATTTAATATAAAGATTTGGTACTAGTTATTAGAGGACTAGAAAGGCAGAAAGGGATACAAGCTACTGAGCGGTGATTCCCTACTAAGGCTGGGGCAATTAAAGTTTGAAATTAACAATTCAGAGATGGCATAGAAAATTTGCAGAACTGAAATGCTGCTGTCTGCACTCAGTAGTCTAAGGAGGAGTTACTCCGTGAGGTGACCTCTCTGAGGAGGTGTGATGAGGTTGGTTCTGAAAGTGTTGGGAAAAGTGCAAACTGAAATCTACTGCTGCTACTGAAATGAAATGTCATGTCAGGGTGAAAAATTGTTGCTGTAGCGACTCTGAAAGCAGCAAGAAGCAAAATCAGGTACAGGACGCAAATAAGAAGAACGGAACAAGTGTGTTTTCTTCTCAATGCTTCCAGTGCTTTTCTAGAAACTTCTGTAGAAAGAGACTTACAAAAGCTATCGTAATAAAGCAGAAATAAAATTGGCAAGTTCCAGCCACAGCATCACAAAACAAAGTTTGTGCTGAGAGTCATTAACAGTAACCAAGACCACAGAACTTATAACTCAGATACCTAGAAGTTAATGTATTTGAACATACTTTTCTAAAAAATATATTTTATTGATTATGCTAATACAGTTGCCCCATTTCCCCCCACTTATTCCCCTCCACCCTGTACACCCCTCCCACCCGCATTCCCTCCCTTTACTTCATGTCCGTGGGTCATACATATAAATCCTTTGGCTTCTCCATTTCTTATACTATTCTTAACCTCCCCCTGTCTATTTTCTACCTACCATTTATGCTACTTATTCTCTGTACCTTTTCTCCCTCTCTCTCCCTCCCACTCCCCTGCTGATAACCCTCCATGTGAACATACTTTTTTATTAGCTCTATTATAATTTAAGTTGCAGAGTGAAAGTGAAATTTTATGAAGAATTTGCTTTTGTTTCCATAGAGTTGAAAATTGATTAATCAGTCAATACATTTACACTTTTAAAAAAGTTTGAGAAAGCTGTAGTATATTGTTATAAAGTACCTTAACTTGCTTCAAAACACAGAAAACTCAATGAGTAAATGGTTCTGTCTTAAAGTCATTTTATTCTTCTTTGTCATTTTTATTAAAGATTGATACTGAATTTTATTTCTTGGAATTCAGTATGAAAGTTCTACCTGCATTGGTTTTGTTAAAGGCTGTTGCTTAATTTTGTTTCTTGGATTTCAGTGCAAAAATTTTGCCTGAATTAGGGATAGCAGATCATAAAATGCAAAGTATATATTAAGGCAATAAATTATTTTGTATTTCTTTCCTTTTTTGTTACTAAAAGAATATTTTAATTCTGAAATAACCTCATTTCATTCTTGTTTTACTTACACTTTATTGTATTTTTTCTATTATCATTTACTCCCCTTATACCCCCTCACCCCAGCAATCACCACACTGTTTGTTGTCCATGTCCACAGGTCCTTTTTCCTTTTTGCTCAGTCCCTCCACCTCCTGACCTGCCCACCACTAGCTGTCATCTGCTCTCCACCTGTGAATCTGCCTGTTTTGCTGGTTAGTTTGGTTTGCTCATGTTCCACATATGAGTAAAATCATATGGTGTTTGTATTTCTCTGACTGGTTTATTTCACTTAGGGTAATGTTCTCCATGTCCATCCATACTATTGCAAAGGGTAACATTTTCTTCTTTTTGATGGCTGAGTAGAATTCCAATGTGTAAATGTCCCATAGTTGTTTTATCCACTCATCTATTGATGGATACTTGGGCTGTTTCCATATCTGATAGTTGTAAATAATGCTGCAATGAACATAGAACTGCTTATGTTCTTTCAAATTAGTGTTTTTGGTTCCTTCAGATATACTACCAGAAGTGAGAAATTAAAAAATGGTCTAAGGGCCAGACTAGATACTTCTCTAAAGAGGACATACAGATGGCCAATAGAGTATGAAAGATGCTCAATATCAGTAATCTCAGAAAAATGCAAATTAAAGACACAGTGGCATGCCATTTCTCAACTGTCAGAATGGCCATCATCAATAAATCAACAAACAAGTGCTGTCAAGGATGTGGAGAAGGGGAACCCTTTTGCACTCTTGGTGGGAATGCAGACTGGTGCAGCCACTGTGGAAAGCAGTATGGAGACAACTCAAAAAATTAAAAAGGGATCTGAGTCATTTAAGTCTTATTTTTTTTCTCATTTTCTCAAACATCAATCAACAATTAGCAAGGGGAAGAGATAAAAAATCTGGTTTTCTGATTATCCCTGTAAAAATCTGAGAAAAGATAATAAGATTAGAATAGCCGTGAGCTAAACTACTGGAACTCTTACAAAAGCTATAGAAATTGCTCAATATAGAAATTCATTCAATGATAAAATAACATTTAGAGAAAATTATTTATTTTACTTTTTTAATATTGGTGTTAAACTGTTTAATTGGGCATCATTTCAAAACTAAGGTTTTTGTTTCTTAAGGGAGAAAAAGTAGGCAGGAAGTTGATCAAGCAAAACATGAGAAATAAGATTTTGTAAAATAAGTAGATTTTAATTGCATCATTGCTAAAGTGTTATTTTTCCCTCAAGCATATTAAATCAGTTTTCTATATGCCTCATTGCATAACACTAAATTTACTTACTGTCCTTCGTTTAGAGTTTTGCTTCTAATCTTCACTCTTGGATAAATTGGTAAGTCTGTATATTTTACCTCACAAACAATTAGATACTATAGGTTTTGTAAAAGTAGAGAGTTAGAGTTCTATGGGTTTTTTTCTGATTTCTTCTTTGGTGATATTTAGAAGGGATGGGGCCATAAAAAAAAAAACAAAAACAGAATTATCTTCTGGTGCACAGGCCCCTTGTAGTACAGGCTTCCCCACTAGGTGAGTGTTCTAGGAACGCATCCGTATCTGTGCTCCAGCTGGTGTTGTGAGAAACTGCATTTGACTTCAATGAATTTTTCTGAGACTCTTTCAAAGCTATTGCTCCTTTCTTGATGGGTGATTTATGAGCACACCTGCCCACACTGTGCTGAGTGTTGAGTAGTTTTTGACTGAAGGGAATGGCCCTCGTGCCCTACCTGATCTTGCTCCTGGTGACTTTGTTTGTTTCCATGGTTGAAAAAAGTCCTCAAAAGGAAATGTTTTGCCAATGTGGAACAGGTGAAACAAAAAAAGGGCAGGTGTACTATAAGGTATCAAAATTGATAAGTTCAAAAACTGTTTTGAGCAGTGGAAAAAATGTCTTGATAGGTGTACTGCATCAAATGGAGAGTACTCTGAAGGTGACTGAAGTTTAAACATGTGTGGCAGACTCTGGCCAGCAGAGTCCACCTGTTGTGGCTGGAGACGAGAATAAATGCACAGGAGACAGCAATGCTGTGGGAAAAAAGGGACGGCATGGCCACTCTCTCAAGGGGAGAACACCCCGTTCCTTGCCTAGACAGGTTTTTATTGTTTTTCTCGGGTCTTACATCAAAGATGGATTTATTATCTATTACATAGAATATTATTGCCTACATATTAGGTACAATCAAGGAAATGAAAATAACATGCAGAGGGGAAAGCTGGTGACCTGATTAGCTCTGTCCTTGGGAAAATTCACACAGGCTTTGGAAATTACCTTGAAGATAGACAATACACATTTGTTGTTTTAGACCAGGGTGATGGAATTTTAGCAAGAGCAAGCCTAATAGTCTGTGTGCATTTTCTAGGCGTGATTCCCACGGGAAAACTTGGTTTGAAGGTCTGGCTCCTGCCCACCACTTTGCCTCTGTAGGTTTTCCATACAGAGCTGAGTCACATTTGGCCAGACCAAAGCAAGCTGTCTCCTACAAACATGTAAGAATAAATACACAATTTTTAATAAATAAATTACATTTTAGGAGGTCCTCCATTATAACCATTGAGGGGAATTTAGCATTAAATTTGACTTTTATACCTAAGATAAATTGTAATGTATATTTTCAATATAGGAGACTGAAGAAGTTTCCAAGGAAGAGATGCCATTGGTTGCTCTTTTGAATGGTTATTTCTTTATCATTTTCAACCTTAGGAAAGAAATGTTAACATGATTATATTTTTATTCAGTTAATTAAATTGTTAAACATATTAAACTTGATTTAAAAGGAAAATAATCCTGAGATTATAATCTCAGTATAATCTCACTTTTTAAAAGTCTCAACAAAATATTGAAAAATTCTTATTTCAAGCAAAGAATAAACCTGGTATTCCAAAATGTTCATGTATGCTTACATATATTGAATGACATGTTTTCACTTCTGAATAATAGATTACTTCAATAATAGTTTACCATAAGTGGTAATGACAGTGATGTTAATACCAGGTACCATTTATACTCTCATTTAACAAGTATCTGTTTTACCATTGTGCTACATGATGATAATTTGAAGGTGAACAGATGTATATACCAAATGCTTTCTGTAAAGGAGTTTATAAAATGGCATAGGAGTCAGAAATCAATGACATTAATACATACGTAAATTTAAAACAGAACTCTTATAAAAATTACACTGGGGCTACATGGTACTATGAAAGGGTATGATAAGGGTGTCTGCCCTAATCAAAGAGGTTAGGAAATGCCATTGTGAGATTTTTAAGGATGAACTAGAGGTATTGGGGGAGGAGGAGCTGCTTCTTGGCAGAAAGACAAGCATGTATGAAGTCCCTGTGGCGGGGGGTGGGGTGGGATTAGACATAGTTTAGGAAGTGAAAGAAAACAAATGCAACCATTCTGGTAGTAGAATCCATATTGTGACAAGTCCTCCAGTTCAAGTCAAAGGTTTTGATATTTCTCCTAAAAATTAAGAGAATACTAATATGGCTTAGTCAACAAGGTATATTTTTGGTATTGTCGAACTAATTGTATTTTTCATTTTAGAAAATTTCTCTGGATTCAGTGAAAATTTTAAAGAAAAAACAAGATGAGGACAAGTGTGGCTTCGGGAGACAATGTAGAGAACTGTACTTACCAATATTTGCATTCAATTTAATGAACTTATAGGTCTCTTAGAGCTAATCCTTGTAAAATAAAGAGCTGTTCTAGAGAATTAATCATTAAAATAATAATAAATAATTTTTAAGAAGCTAGGTAAGACTAGTTAAAGGAGCTGATGTCTATTTTATCATGGGGTAAAGAAGTACAACAAACCCATTAATTTTGAGCTCTATTTTTATTGAATTTGTTGGGGTAGCCTTGGTTAATAAAATCATATAAGTTTCAGTTATACAATGCTATAATACATCATCTATATATTGTGTTGTGTATTCACCACCTCAAATTAAGTTTCCTTCCATTGCCATTTATTGCCCCCATTAGCCTCTTCTCCCTCCTGCCACCCCCTTCCCTTTGGCAATCCCCATACTGTTGTTTCTATGTCATTTGTATCTTCTTTTCCTTTGCTTAGTATCTTTACCCTTCTCACCAGCCCCAACCCACTCCCCTCTGACAGCTGTCAGTCTGTTCTCCGTACCCATGAGATTGTTTCCACTTTTTAAAAAAAATTTTTAAATTTATTTTTAGAGAGAGGGGATGGGAAAGAAAAAGGGGGTGGAGGAACATCAGTGTGTGGTTGCCTCTCACATGCCCCCACTGGGGACCTGGCCTGCAACCCAGGCATGTGCCCTGACTGGGAATTGAACCAGTGACCTTTAGTTTGCAGCCCGCACTCAATCCACTGAAATATACCAGCCAGGGCTCCACTTTGTTTATTAGTTTATTTTGTTCATTAGATTCCACATGTAGGTATGATTTTAATCTAAAGTTTAAGACTGACAATATGAGATTTCTGCCCTGTGATTATCTCTTTATTTTATAATTTTCTTAATGTCCATGGGATTAAAAATACATTTATGTAGCTATATATTTCTGATCTTTGATCAATATTGGCTTTGCCTTTGTTTCTTATGACTTAAATTTCTGCTGGGAAGGGGTGGCTGACTTCATTATTCACTTTGAATCCTTATTAATGATGATGATAACATTAAAAACAAAATAATAGCTAATATGTTGTTAGTGTATACAATAAAATAAACACTGTTTTAAGAAGTAGTATCTCCAAAAACAACATTCTAAGAGAAACATTATTATTATATTAAAATATGAGGAAATTTAAGCTTGAAAAAGTAACATAAAATTATATAGCTAATGGTAATAAGAAACTGGGTGTAAGCCAGTTTCTTTTTCATTCCAGAACCCATATTTCTAAGTCATACTTCCCCTTATTAGGAAGCAGTGGGGGAGGAGTTATTGTAACTAGTAAGCAAAATTATTCTTTACATGGCCACTTTCCAGCCAACCAGTTTATGGAGATACTAAGTACAATAGGCAATTGCTATTTGAGTCAGAGAATAAAAACAAGGAAAGCAGAATTTTAATGATTACTAGCAAAATCCTAAGAACATAGATATTCTAGATTAACACAAAGATTGTTGTTTTCAACTTATTTCAAATTTCCAGAAAATATTTAAAACAATGGGGAGATAGATTTTTAGAAAAATTGCCTTCTTTTCTTTTCTCATAAGAGACAGGAATGTAATATTTCCTTTTTTTTCTATCCATTTGTCTACCTAAACCTTTCCACAGAGTATGTTGTTGCTCTGTAGAAAAAAAGAAAGAAAGAAAAAGATTTTACAATAATTTAAATAAATGGTTTTTAAAGCCTTCCTGGCATATAGAAAAAGTAATAAAAATGAAACTGGGTTGTTCAGATAATACAATGATGATAGTAGGATATTTTAATCTCTTTCTCTAGAGTGAATTCAAGGCATCACGATTTTTCCTCATTATAATTAGAGTTGGAAGGAGCTTGTAATGAAAATTGAATACCATGTGTGGGTTTATAAAATGTATTGTGAGGAGAACACGGCATGCTTAGTTGTGAATATGAAAAACTAATTCTGTATTCAATGTTTTAAACATTTTTTACATAACTTAGTTGATGTAGTCTGATTTTAGTAAGATTTAACCTTTTTTCTCTTCCTTTAATGCTATCCTCTGTCTTTGTTTAGTCCTAAAAGTTAGGTTTTACACAAAGTTTTTTTTTTAACTCTCAACAAATAAAAGTCTACTCAGATTAATCAATAACAATCCCATCCCTTCCTTCTTTAATGATAGGGCCCAACCACTGGAAATATCTAAACTATGTGCAAAGTTTATTTTAAGTTATGGAGCACAATAACCACATAGCTTATTTAATGCTTGCAAAGAGAACACATTCCTGTCACTGGAAAATTATATGTATAATACCTAGAGTTTTATTAACATTCTTGTATATCCCCTAAAGAAGTCTATGATAGGAAGACATAAAGTCCCATTTTCCCTATTCATACATTCTTAAAGCACTGTGAAAAGAAAAATAACATGCTAAAATTGTTTTGTTCTTTGTGGCTCTACTCAGGTTTAAGTTAAACTCAAGTCTGCATAATTTCCTCCATGGTTTGACAACTCACCCTTTGCTTAGTGCAAACCCAATAAAAGCTTTCCTACAAGATAAAGGCTTGATTTGAGGGAAGCGATTACAGGAGGCTGCAAAATAACAATGAAATGAAGAACTCTCACCTTGATTTGTTAATTGAGGTTGTTGGTTAGCTTTAGAGAAAACTGTGTACACAATTAAGCAAGCATTTCACACTGGCCTTCCTTGTTTACTGTTTTTGAGATATTATGCTCCACAGAAAATTGATAGGCATGGTAAACACATTCTAGTTTCCGAATTAGCTCAGATAGTACAATTACTGGTGTTTGATATATCTGAGAGTACTAACTGTTTTTTCCTCTGAGGACTTCTACTCATGCTATTGCCTGGAAATGCTCTATTCCTCAACTCCCCTTTTCCATTTAGTTTAGCATTACTCTTAATAGCAGACTTTCATCAAATATCTGGTAATTCTTGGCTATTAGTTAAAAGTTAAGATTAAGATACTAGAAAATAATTTTTTAAAGAATTTTTAAATTTATTTTTAGAGAGAGGGGAAGGGAGGAACATAGAGAAACATCAATGTGTGGTTGCCTCTTGAGCACCCCCTACTGGGGACCTGGCCTGCAGTTCAGGCTTGTGCCCTGACTGGGCATCTAACCAGTGACTGTTTGGTTCACAGGCCAGCACTCAATCTACTGAGGCACATCAGCCAGGGCTAGAAGATAATTAAAATTCTTAAAAAAACAAAATATAATGTTGATATATACTTTTCATCAACTAACTTCTGGGCCTTTATTTCCCTCCTACATCACAAATTTCTGTATCTTAGTCTCGTTGGCTGGCTTCTGCTCCTGTTTCTGGATTTTAAATCCCATCCTCTGTTAAAATACCCTCTTCTCAAAGAATTCTCTGAGCAAAATACTGAAAATGCTGCTTCCCACCAACCACTCACTATCTCTTATAGTCTTCAAAGCAGCACTGATTTTTGTTCAAAATTATATTACTCAACTTTATGCACTTATTTAAAGTCTGTTCCCTCCTCTTCCTGCCTAAGCTTCAGGAGAGGACAGATCAAGTCCTGCTTGAATTTCCATCACCATGTGAGATGGAGCCTGGTACATGGTAGATCTTCATTAAATATTCATCAGTTGACTGTACCACACCTAAATCAGTACTCAGTTCAATGTGTTAGTTCTTAAAGGTAGATTGTTCTATATTAAGTTTTTTGGGAGAGGGTGGGTGATAATAAGAAAGATTACCTCAACAGAGATGTCAGAGAAGTCACTTTACTTTAAGAACTCTTAGTTTATATATTTGATATGTGCTTGGCAGGCGGTGTTAACTGTTGCATCAAAAATCCCAAGGAAAGTCTCCTGGCATTTTTGCAAATTAATCTCAGTGCACATAGCTTTCACTTTAGGACCTGGATGGTTGGGAAACTGAAATAATTCCCCACTAAAAAAACAGTGATGTGTTCAGTGAATCTGTCATTCTGTCAGATAAAGGACTAAGGGATTCTACTTGATTTAGTCTAGAGAATTTTTTTTAAGTGGTTCCTTTGGAAAAGTGTTCATTTTGCTTAAAGCTACTCTTGGTAAATGATACTCAACAAGGCAGATACTTTAAGTTTACCTAAATTATTTCATGTGTTACTAGACAAATTGCTAAGTTCACAATCTCTAAAAAATGCTGAGAAGTGCATATGCCATGTATTGGGGGATTTCATTAATGACAAAAAGATGAAAAGTAGACTAAAATCCTTTCTTGTTGTTCTTTTTTTCTCTGTGAATTCAAATATTAGACTTCAACAAAATGCATTAAATGTTTATTGACTAGCTTCTGAGTGAAAGCAGCTGTAGGATATAGTTAGTAGGGACACATAGATAATTAATACGGGAATCCTTTACTCACAGGATGAACTCCATGTAAACCAATGCTTACAACACAAACAATAGCACAGTGGTTTGTGCTAAGTGGTATAGAGTGGAGTGAAAAAGAAGGAAGGACCAATTACTTCCGGTTTGGAGGATATGTAGCTAACGGCATTCTAGGAAATTTCCAAATAAGCTCCTAATGTTCTGAGGGAGCTTCAGAGAACATAGGGCTTTGTAATTCAGATCAAACTATTCCAATTCGGAGTATTAATGACCTTGAAAAGCTTGTGGTTGAGTTTGCTGGGAACTACAAGTGTTGTAGAGCAGAACAGTTTGTGGGAGAGTACGTGCGTGTATGTGTGTGTGTCAGGGAGACAGAGGGAACCACTCTAGTGGTAGTTATGTGAAAGTAGTCTCAGTTATATTTTGATTTTTTATTATTTTAATTTTAACATCTTTTATTGTATTTTTTCCATTACCATTTAATCCCTGTATGCCCCCTTCCCCCTTGTAACTACTACACTGTTGTCCACATCCATGAGTCCTTTTCCCTTTTTGCTCAATCCCTCTACTCCCAACTCCCTTGCCTTAGCTGTCATCCTGCTCTTTATGAGAGTCTATTTTCCTTGTCAGTTCAATTTGTTCATTAGATTCCATGTATGAGTGAAATCTTAAAACACAGATTTTGAATCAAGCTAAAGTTTCATTTTGGCAACTATAATTCAGGCTTATACAGCATGGATCTAAGAAGTTGTTTCAATATTTGATTCTTATGTTTTAAAATAACAGTGTTGAAAAGTCTCTATAATTTATAAGCTTTTAAATATGGAAATGAAATCTTCAGCAAGCAACTCAAACTATTTGAGACACATATGCTTATCCTCCTTGATTATACTTACATTTTGTATAAAAGGGAGGTTCACAGAATAAAAATAAAAAATGCATACCACCAGCAATTATTGTACTTTGTATTTGAGAAAAGGGAGGGGAAACAGAATTCATACCCACGACACTTTGTACAAGTGCAGTAGTAAATTTTCCCAGATTGATCTTCATTCCTCTGCCTCCTTTAACCTTGGAATATGTTAGGTTTTACTCCTCTGTGGCTATATAGCATAACTTTATTAGCTGATTATTACACTCCATTGTCACATTAATTACTTTGATAGTAAACCTGGATAATAGTACTCAGTTTTCTGCAGTCTGACTTGTCAAGAGAAAAGTACTCTCATCTGCTTAAAGAAAGCAAACATCTACACTGAGAATAATTTCTACTGAAGCAGAACAAAATATCTAAAATGTTATTTTGGCCTCAATTCAATAGCTTAGATTGGAAAGATGTTAATTTTTACAATGAGACAAAACACTTTCTTTTGTACTAACTATACATTTATGTATGCCAGCTCCTCATTTCCTATAAAGTATTAATATTTCTATGAAGCTAAAGAAAATAACACAAGCAATGAATGCATCAGTACTTGGGTTATATATTATAATTAAATAGTTATCATCTTTATTTTTTTGTAATTGCTAGGTTAGGACTAGATTTTAACTTTTGCCTTCAAGGACTTTAATTTTGAACTTAATAACAATAGGAAAGAAAAACTGTGTCTATGTGAGTGCATATCACTTTGAGAGCTGTCAGACTTTTCTGAAACGGTAGTTAATAATTCATGAAAAAGAGAAAACCCTCTCATCCATAGGCATTTGGTCTCCGAGGTGTAGACTGAGGTGGAAGACCAAGAAATCTATGGAAACTTATATAGTTATGGGCTTCCTGCTGATCTGGTAACTTGCAGCCCTGAAAAAAATAAATAAATGAAAAAAAAAAAGGCTTCCTCTCTGCCAGTAACAGGAGATGCAAACTCAAAACACGGGCAGTTTGTATGGAACAATAAAGACAGGGTGCTTGGAAATGTTTCTACTTGTAGAAAGAAAAGCTGCATGAAGGGTAAATACCTAGTAAGACTTTGTATCTATTAATTATAGAGCCCACATATTTTTCTGAACTACAACTATGGTTATAAAAATTATATTCCCTTGAAATTGATATTTCTCTCCCCCATTTACATCTTCATTGTGAAACAATTAAACAATATAAAAATAACTAGAGAAAATATAGAAACCATACCATTTCCTACCATTTTAATATAAACATCAATAATATTTTAGAACTTTACCTTTCATACATTTTTCTATAGATAGTCATATATTATTTTATGTTATTTTATAAATATTCATTTTTTCAAATTTAATTTTTTTAACTTTCTCCCAATATCCTTTCTAAACAACAATCTCTCATGAATCTTTTTGTAACATTTTTTAGGCTTTTGTTACACAAAATCATTAGTACATAGAAAATTTTGGTTATTTGAAATCACATTATATATGCTGCTAACTTACTCTGCCTTCAACTACACTTCTTAGAAATCTCTGAATCAATTGATATAAAGCTATTTAATGGTATTTATTGGTGAACCTCAGTTTATCCAACCATTCCACTATTGATGGGTATATGCTTAGCTTCTAATGTTTTATAACTAAAAAGATATTGCAATAAACCTTATGTAGTAAATATCCCAAGATACCAGTGTTGGTAATTCTATAAGAGAGATTTAGCCTTTTAAATTGAAATGCATATTACCACTTTGCTTTCCAAGACGATTAAACCTATTTCCAGAAATCATTTATGAAATATTATCTTCAGTTTCATCTCAAACATCACTAGTTATTATTACTCTTTAATTTTTGTCAGCTTAATAAATGAGCACTCCATTAATTTTGTTTACTATCCATTTCCCTAGTGACTACTGAGTTTGAACCTTTTTTCACTTATTCATTGGCTTGACTGGTGATATATTTATTCAATTTTTACCCATTTTCTTCAATTTTTTGACCTTTGTTTATCAATTTATAAATACTGTATTTTACATCGGATAATTTTCCTTATCTGCATTGCTATTTACCCCAATCTTTCTGATACATCTGATTTGTGTATGGTATATTATAACACGTGACATAATTTCATAATTAAATATAAAGGTTTCTTTATGATTTTTTAGTTTCTTTACTTTGATATACTTAGTTCATTTTTATTATAATTGGCTGCAAATATTTACCTTATCCATTTAATATTTGGTATCATAATTCATCTGGTATATTTTTTTAGTGTGGTATGAGGTAGTGATAACCAACATTATTTTATTCCCCATAGCCAGTTTTATTAACACCATTAAATTAACATAAATTTTTCTCATTGAATTGAAGTACAAACTTTTTAAATAAATTAATTCACATGTATATTTGCTTCTATTTCTCATAAAGTTACTCAATAAAGTTTCTCTATAAAGTTACTCATTGTAGTAAAGCAAAAGTTATAATTACTATTCTATTTTTATGATGCTTTAGATTTTATATAAACATGCATTTTCCACATTAACTTTATATTTATTTCATTTAATTCCCCTTCCCATCTTCACCATAAATATTAAAGCTCCAATTATAATTATGTTAAAATTCTATATTAATTTTGAGAGGATTGTTAATTGTCTTTGTCGTCAGGAACATGGGAAGTTTTTGTGTTGTTCAGTTGTAAAGAATATCTGATGGCAAAGATCTACAGCTCATCTATTTTTCAAATTAATTTAGACATCTACATCATTTGGCCCCAAACTATTATGAAAATTGATGCCTGTTTTGCAAGCCATATGAAATACTGACTTTTTTTATTGTTACCTGCAATTTTTTCCCATTGCAGCAAAGATTTTTTTCAGTTTTGACAACATTAATATTATTAATTTTTGGATATATAATCCAACTACAGATGATTTCTTGTCCAAGAGTGGCTCTTTGGATTTGTGATGTCAATATAGAGCTCTTTTCTTCACACACACGCGCGCACACACACACACACACACACACACACACCCCTTTTCTGCTTTTCCTTTCAGGTAATTTTTAGATACTATTTTTTTTCTTTAATGTCTTTCCCCTCTTTATTTCACCTGCTTGAATCTCTGTGATTACATTTAATTTGTGTTGTAAAAAATATTAATCAGAAGCAAGATGGTTTTTCCATTAAATTTATAATTTGAGAGTATCAGTCTTTTCAAATCTAAGAATAGAACATTCCATGCTGAGCAAAAATACCGAGCCTTTTAGATCACATTGTCTTCACACCTACTTTCAGTTTGTCCTGGTCACATGGGTCAAGGTCTGCCTGCCAGCCCTCTGCGTCTCCACTCCAGATTTATTTCTGGGCCATCAGCCTTTTCAAGCAAACAAAACAGACTCACCTTTGTGCATTTATCTTCATGCTGTAATTTCCAAGGCAACAGGATTTGGAAGGCAGCCCCAGATTTAATGTTAACTTTGTCCTCACAACTCTTCCCCTTTATTTATGTTTAATCAAAATGGTGCTGCATTTACATTTGATATAAACTCTACACTTATCCCTAAACCCTTCAACAGCCCTGCTTCTTTCTTTAACAAGAAAACTGCATTTGCTTGCAATTCTTCCTTGCCTAAGTAAGAAATACATTTAGCTTGTGCTTTTCTGATATGCGTGAACTATGACTACCTTGAACAAAGCTAATAACCTCAAAAATCCCCCTGCATTCTAAATCTCTTTGAACTTTTTGGAATTCAAACTTTCCAAAAAAATTTTAGAACCATATTGTCTATATTATATTATATTATATTATATTATATTATATTATATTATATTATATTATATATAATACAATATACAATATAATATAATATATATAATATATAATATATATATTCCAGAGCAAAATTGTGAAATGGACAGAGTATAATTTTAGTAAAATCTTTGTATTCTGTAGCCTCTTTCCCTCTTCTCCCATTGATACATTTATTACTCACACTGTTTCTATCAGCTCAGTCCACATCTTCAAATGCTACTTGTTTGCATAAAGTCAGCTTCCTTTTCCATAAACTCAACTCCTCCATGCTCCATGCTCTCCAAAATAAATCCAATAATGCTTTTGAAGGCAATGCAGGAGAATCTGACAAATATTCCAAATAGGACATATTAAACAGAGAAATACCAGAAATTACAAATGATTTCAAAGGGAATACTCCATGGAAATTAAAGGTCAAATCAAATCACAGATCCTCAGTATCAAGTAAGATATTGATATACCCTCTCAAGTTGAGTAAAATTTAATTATTTGTACAAAAGTCACTTTTTTGTGATTTGGTGTATATGTGAAGAAGCGTGTGTAAACTGGCTTAAAATATAGTATTTGTTTTGTTAGTATATTTAAGCCTTCAAAACAAAAGATGTCTACTTCCTTTAAAAATATTAATTGTACAGTGGAAAGGGAAGAGCTGAATTATTAAGCTATGAGTCAGCTATGGACACAAATATTTTTGTGACATTTTTCGAGGAAGAGAATTTGTTTAACTCCTGTGACAAAGAGATATGATACCGGCCCTGGTACAGGGGGCAAGGGTTAGAAGAAGCAGTTAGCACAGAAAAGCTAAGAAGAATTATACTCTCTTTTCTTTGTATGGCAGGAATAAAGTATTCCTAATTTCCTCCAATTATCAACTGGTAAAAAAGATACACTAAATAATTTTAGAGACAGTAAATGGTTTTCTGTGTCTCCTGGAGTTACATCTATTTTGCTGAGTTTGAGGAAGCCAATCTTTGTGCATTTTCTAGTGAAGTGAAATAGTACACTGAAGCACCGAAATTATTATTAGAAACCAGTGTTCGGATTTCAGCTCTGTTACTTTTAGATTATGTGATTTTGACTGTAGATAACTGTTCTGGGCTTCTATTTCCTCAGGCATAAAATAGTTATTTTGCTATTGCTTCTGTGGCTGCTTACCTTACTAGGCTGTTCAAAAGACACATATTAGATGAAGTATGAGATTAACATTACCTAAATACTTGCTACCTTGTAATTCTATAATTATTGATAAGAACATATACGATGAAGACTTTTAGCATACAATTTATAGTACATAAAAAAGATTTTCTTAAAACAGAGAACATTAAAGAAATCCCATGGTAGACAGATTGCGAGGTGTTCTCCACGATCCCCATCTCCTGATATCCACACCTTCCTGCAACCCGCTCCGTGAAAAACCTGGGGCTTACTTCTAATTAATGCGATTTGACTAAAAGGATATCACTTCTGTGATTGTGGTATATTAAAGAAGACACTGTATAGCTAACAGACTCACTCTAGATGTTCAAGGGTGTCCAACCCCTTCATGGGCTGCATGAGGCCCAGGATGACTATGAATGTGGTCCAACACAAAATTGTAAATTTACTTCAAACTTTTTTTTTGCTCATCAATTTTTGTTAGTGTTTGTGTATTTAATGTGTGACCCAAGACAACTCTTCTTCTTTCAGTGTAGCCCAGAGATGCCAAACGTTTGGGTACCCCTGGCTAGTGTCCCTGCCTTCATTGTTGGCTTTGAAGAAACAAATGACAATGAAAATGCATCCAGAAAGTGAACTCTGTTTTCCAATAACCTGACTGAATGGAATTGGATCTGTCCCCAGGTAAGCACTGGTTCTTGTCATTACCTTGATTGCAGCCTTGCAGAAAGGCCAGGTAAGCCATGCTCAGACTTCCCACCTACAGAAAATGAGAGTAAATTTGTGTCATTTTAAGCAATGAAATTTGTACTAATTTGCTATGTAACATAGAAACCTACAACAGGGAACACTTCTCTATAATGACATAGAGAACATCTAGCACTTGTTTTAATTTGTTTTAGCTCTTTAGTCAACAACGTTAACACTGGAAGAGTGATGTATTTGTATATTAGTTAGAAAATATACCACAAAATCAATAAAAGTAACAGTGCAGGCTTTTGAGTGAGGAGGTAAATAGGATAAATTGATTAGAGTTTTTTGGGTATACTTGGTAGAACATAGACAGTACTAATAAAAGAAAATTTTGCGAATGCCCTGGGATTAGAAATGAGGGCCACTACTTATATTTCATAAGATAGAAAACCAAAGGTAGGTCAGTGGCTAAGGGGCATTCTTCTCCCTTTGATTGATAATGAGCAAAATATTACTTAACTATTAGAGAGACAACTTTTTATCTCCTGCCCTAGTTTAGTGACAGAAAGCTACAAGGAGCTATCAGGAGTTAAAGTGACTGCACCTATAATCATTTGAATCTAACACAGTTACCAAGCAGCTACTAACATTATAAACCACCTCAACATATTAGGGGCTTAGAGGCACATGTTGAAGCATAAGTTTAAATGTCACCCCCTCAGTGAAGCCTTAGTGACTATCTAATATAACCCAGTGTCTCAAGAATATTATTCTGTTTTATTTTATGTATTACTCAAGCACTTTTCAATCATTATCTGAAATTTTATACTTTTAATTATATATTTTTATTTTTCTGCCCTTTGTTCCCCACATTAAAAAAAATGTACATGAAAGAAGAGATCTCATCTGCCAGGCTCAAAAAATGAAGTGATGAATAGCATCTAGATAAATAGGGTATGGAACCTGTCCCAAAGTAAATTACAAATAGGGAGAGTGGGTTAAAGGATCAAGTGATATCAACCAGTGGGATTCACAGGGGAAACACTTAGGTTTTTTGACTGGCTAGAAATGTAGTCCATATTTCTGAGATGTCTGTTTGCCACATATTTACAAATTCCCAGCATACATTCCACCTTCACACAAAGGTTTTATCAAGATTTTTCCACATCTCTCCTCACCTTTCCACTGAAACAAGTCTCTTTTATTATTTATCTTGAAAACATGCACAGGATGTTTTCTTTGCCCTAGGCACTGTTTTAGGTGTTGGAGGCATTGATGAGCAAGGTGTTAGAGTGTGTGTGTGGGTGAATACAGGTGTTCACTGAACAACCACAAAGTAAACATGTAATAATGGACAGTGATGAATATTAAGAAAGAAAGATCCTGGGAGTTTATAACCTGGTAAGGAGACCTAAACTTTTCTTTGGTTGGAGATGTCAAGAACGGCTATCTTAAGGAAATTGGGCATTTGAGCCAAGAGCTGAAGGATGAGTTGGAGTTGACTGAGGTGAAGGCTGGGAACAGGATTAAGGTGGACATTCTGCATTAGGAGATCAGCATGTCTGGAGGTTGGGATGTGGCTGTGAACTTGAAGAACTAAACGTTGGTACAGGGAGGGGATGAATAGCAGAAATATATTTATCAGTCCTTTATTTTGTCCTTTCATGCTTAAGACTTCTTCCTTACCTGATAATTATTTGAAAGCTATCCTTCAATGCTTTCTTCTAAAAGTTTTATAGACTATTTTTATACCATTGAGGACATTACTCCCATGAAATTGCATTTAAATCTGATATGAAGTCTTATTTATTTATTTATTTATTTATTTATTTATTTATTTATTTATTTTGATATAGGACACTAGTTTTCCCAGTGCCAATTATTGGCGAATCCATCTTTTATCCTCATTTTAATGTCATCATATGTATAACATGTATTTTAGATATGTTTCTGGAGTTTCTGTTTAATTTCACTGTTCATTCTGTACATACCTAGTTTTAAAACTAGTTGCTAGTTCTTACTTATTTAAGTTTAGACTAAATTTTGATATTTTGTTAGGCAAATTTTCTCACCTATTCTTCAAAATTACCTCACTAAGTTGATATCCAGAAATAGACTTAAGAATAATTTGTCTCCAGCAGATTGGTTACTGAGTGACTGCCTTGCATATGGCCCTCTGGGCCCAGTGAGTCTGCGAAAGGACTGTATCCTTACATCCACGACTTGATTTGTCACAAAAAAGCTCTATTTAAATGATCAACATGAATTTATGCTGCAGAGAGAAATAAATACTATTTTAAAATATGTTGATTTTTTAACAAAATTGTTTATATACTGATTTATAAAGAAAGCTCAATAATTACCAAAAAGTATATGTTTTAGAAGTCATATCTCTGATTAAAATGAAGAGAATAACTTTAAACACTCTGTATTTATACTTTTCTATATGTATATGAATCAGATTTTCTTTTTAAAATCTTTAAAAATATTTCTTAAGGGGTATCTTTGAATTTATTGGGAAAAATTGATATCCTTATGGTATTAAAGCTTCTCATATATAAAAAAATATTTCTATATTTCTCTTTTTACAGCTTTCAATTACCTTTTATGATTCTTGTTGCTAGTTTTATTCCTTGGTACACCATTATTTTTGTGATATTATATTTATGAATATTTTACTAATTATTTATTGCTAATGTACAGAAATGCTGTTGATTTTTATAGGTTGATTTTGTTCATGGGACTTGCTGAATACTTTTGTTAATTTTAATTAGGGTATGTGTAGACTCCATTGGTTACATTTTCTGAGATTTTATCTATAATATAATTTTTAATGTTACTAGTCTGATATTGTTCATATTTCTTCATTTTTGATTACATTATTTTTCTATTTTTGTTATTTACTTCCTTCTTTTTATTTGGAAATACTCAGTAGTCCTTTTTCTAAATTCTTGACCTGGATGCTATGTCATTTTAGAAGTATTCATTTGACAATGAGAACATCCAATTAAATAGCAAATTAAATCCCATGTACATTAAATATCTCAATATGGAAGAATTCTTACAGTGGGCAGTTCAGAATTGTTTGCCAGCTTAACCGTTTCATCTAAGGCCCAAGATTTTTTATTTTTTCTGCCCTTTATTCTCATGCTACATTTTTATGTTATGCTTGTTTCAGGGTGGCTTTAAAGCTGTTGTAGTCTGAGTGTCACATTATCGTACCAACATTCTGCCAAAGAAAAAGCCTTGGCCTTAAAGTATTCACTCTGTGTTACTAGTATAGAAACATTTCTGAGGTTCAGTGTGGTAGATTTTCCCACATGTTAATGGGCCAGGACTAGATACAGGCCCACCTTTATAAATGGTAATAAGGTTATTCTGACTCATTTAGAATAGTCATAGTTTATTCCTGATAGCTTCCTCCATTCTCACAAATATAAATTCTAAAATAAGTCAAAGAATAAGGAGAGGGGAAGTGAATGACTGTTGAATCGGTAATAAAATTTTGTGTCGCTCACATTTAACCCTTTAATTTTAAAGCACCAAAATTTTCTCTAAGAATTACTTTAGATAAATAGTTCACAATTTCCAATGTATGGGATTATTTTTTCAGTCCTAAATATTTTATATTCATTTTGATATATTTTGATATATCCTTTAAAAATGTTTATATATTAATTTCTAAATAGTTGAATTGGTTTTAAAAAATTATGTGTTATTCAGAAACATGGGTAGCCTGTATAATATTGTTATATTATTATTTTTTGGAATTTGCTTATCAGTCAAGCATTTGATCAGTGTTTAAAAAATCTTCCACATGTTTGCTTTAAAGAGAAATTGTTAGGCATATAATTAATAGGCACAGGGTTTTATATATTTCTAACACTTATAGTTGGTTGTTTGTATTTTTCTTAATCAAACCCTTGTTCTCTTTCTCTCCTTTTTTCTGTCTGTCTTTCTAATCCTCTGTTTCCTTGATAAACAAATTATTGAGGAAAAAATCAAATTATATCCATCTACAGTGATTATAGATATATTATTTACTTACTATGTTTATTTTAGTAGAATATTTTAATTGCTATATTTTCCCAGTGAAACCTTTCTTTTTCATTTATTGATCTTCTCAACCCATCCTTCATGTATCTAATATATATTACTATATGTTTACACATTATTATGAATTTTATATATTTATATATAAATATATTTTACATATATATATTTCCTCTTTAGTTCATTTTGTCAATAGGTTCATAACTCCACAAGTTTTATTTACTGTTTGCCTGAGGTAACTTCTCTCTTTGGTTTACTATTGTTGTGCTTTCTTATACCTTTCCTATGTTTTTATAAACACTATTTATCTGGATTTTGATTTCTCTTAAATTTGGTACTCTTGAAGATCTTTTTCATAAATTCCTATGTGGTTCTGTTCCAAATCTGACTGAGTTGACCCTTTTACATTTATTATTAATTCTATTGCTAATTTATTACTAATATGTTTAAATTTATTGCTCTAGTTTAATTTCATTGGATTGTTTGAAATATTTTTATTTAAAAATCATTTCATCTTCTGGTTTGAATGTGATGAATCCAACTTTTATAGGTTTTACATGCATTTGTAGAATGTGTATGTAGTTAGCCTTAAAATTTTAACTTTATATTTGACCTAAAAATGTCTAAAGCTAACTAATATTTATATTTTGTTTCCAAAACATACAAAATACAACAAATTCTAAGTAATTCTAACTTACCAAATATAAGCAGGTAGACTTACATGTTTGAAATCTAATGAATTAAATATAGTCACTTCCCAATTGGTGTTTTATTTCTTCTGTTGTAGAGAAAATAGGTCCTTGGGGAGTCATGAGAAAGAATTCTAGGGACACATGCATGGGAGAAGTTTAAGTGTGGTGGCAAGGTTTATTGGGGCAAAAAAATAATACACTCTCAAGGATGCAGGGGGCCAGCAGGCTCTAGTAGCAACTGCTCCTTGGCCCTTGCTAATCTCCATACAATTTCATGGTTTGGGGAACAAGCAGGCAGTCTTTTAAACTATCCAACCTCTTTCCTAATTCTTCCTGGGGCTGTGCTGAACCCTCCCTCTATCCAATCCCTCTGGATCTTGCAGGGTTCCATGCCCTTATCCTATCCCATCCTTTTCCAAGATTTTCCTAGGTTTGATTCCTCCCCTTTACGGTTACCATTTTGGCTCTGACAACACATGCCTCATAGTTCAGCTATATTCCTCAAGGTTCTGCTTCGTCATCTGGCTTCTGCTGTGCCTGAGCTTTGTGGAAGGATCTTCCCCTGCAACATCTTTGCTCCTACTGTACATGCGCTCAGCAAAGGAATTTTGCCCTTGCTGTTTATCCCTCCCCTCAGTAATCCCTGCAAAAGAGCTGGTAGTTCCTGGAGAGATTGGAAAACTGGTCTTTCCTCCATGCTCAGAGATTAATGTCCCTTTGACAAAGGATGCACCTATCTGCTGGGGTATCTGGAAGCTGTAGCTTCCAGACTTAATCAAGCTTAGCCAGTTTGGATCCTTCCTATTTTGTTAATACTTAACTAGCTGCCTATGCTAACATCCCCTTCCAACCCCAGGAGAATTCTGGACCCTTGTAATTTTATGAGGGTGCATGGATAAAGATCTCATCTTTTGTAGCTTCTCGCTGCTGTCAAGAGGCTCAGTCCTCCTTATCCCTGGGCCCAGAGACTCTGCTATCTGCCAAAGGAGAGGCAGCAACAGCTCCACCCAGTTTTTATAAACACTCTGCCACCAATCCAAAGATGTAACGTTCATCTTTAGCTCTTGTGCCCACTTTATCTTAAAGTTCCTTCTTCAGTACTTACTAAGGCATGTACTTGTTACAATCGAACACTGGTTTTGAATCTAAAATGTATTTACTATCAATCTTTAGCAAGATGCACATTTCCTATTTGTTTATTATCTGTTTTTTTCTTTGTGGATTATTTTTATTATATATCTGGTTCCTTTAAGTATACTTTTAAATGGACTTTGGTATTCTGCAATTAAGAACGCTGTGGATTTTCATTTATTTATGTTTTCAGGACTAAATGTGTTTCTTCAGTCTGAGAATACAAATCTTCTATATTAACTCTGGGCTTTTTTTAGCTTTTATAATTTCAATAATATTGCTATTATCCTCTCCTTTCTGAAATTCTCTGGTATGTTAGAACTTCACATTTTACCCTTCATGTAGCAAATGTTTTCCTAATGGCTGTTCTTCATGGCTGTGCCTCCTTCTGGGTAATTCTTCCCATATATCTTCTACTTCGCTAACTCTCTCTTCATTACCTTCAATGTGCTGCTATATCTATGCAGTTAATATTTCATCCATTAACTGTGGTATTTCCAAAAGTTGTTTTTCTTCCAAATCTGCCTGCTCTGTTTTCACAGATGTTTGCCTTCCCTTATACTTTGGTTTTCCTTTTATGTATGTGATTAATTTAAGCATACTTACTTGACTTTAATTCTTCAGTTTCTTCATCATTTAAGTGGCTTATTGAGCAGTTAGCATTCGACATGAATAGATATGTTCAATTCATGTATTTATTTCAGACTTTTTGCTAATCTGTTCCAGTTCTCTTGTTCTGAAAGCATTGTTCTTAGTTTAGCAACATTAGCTGCCATTATAATAGCTTCCCATTTGCCATTTGGACAATTGACATGCAGTAAATTTACCTAGATTGCCCCAGTTTGTTTTGGTGGGAGTTTGTTGGTGGAATCTGGTACAGATGAAAAGGATTTAGAACCTCACCTGCTACCCTTCTACCAAGCTTAATATTATATAGTTAAAATGAAATAAAACCTTATATTTAATTCCACAATGAAAAGAGACATTAACAGGAAGGTAAATACAGACTTCAGACCTGTCTGTGACTGAGAGTAGATTTGTGGCTGAGGAACAATGGTTAACATTTTGTATAAAAAGCTTATTACCAAGGGGGAGATAGGTAAGCTTGATAATCAGGTCAATAGGCAAGAGAGAGTGGACAAAGGGAGAGTAACCAGATCCCAGCCTTGAGTGGCTGGCATAGAGGACCAGGGTAACTTGTGTTTATGCAAGGGATGGAAGTTCTGTTAAATGATTTCTAAGCAAATGCATGTCTTTTAGATGATGCATTTCTCCAGTAGAAAAATATTTTAACATACAAATTAAAGCATTATGTTTTCTAATTATCCTACCATGGAGTATTGATCATAATTACCTTTAACACTCACAAATAATGCTAAAAAGCATTTCAAAATTAATGATTTCAACAAAAATATTGTACATTCTTAATAATTATCTGTATAATTCCAAGAGATGCTGTTGAAGTTTCAGTGATAATTTATATCATCCCTGAGAGATATAATTTATATTAAAATGATATGCTAGGTGTAAAGGTGTAATGTGTGATGACATTATAATATAATAGAATAAACCACATAAATGGAACTACAAAGGCCAAACTTTAAAATCTTTGTGTGTGTATGTGTGTGTGTGTGTGAGAGAGAGAGAATGAGAGAAAGAGAGAGAGAGAGAGAGAGCAGACGGAAAGGAAATATAGGAACCATGAAAGCTTATGGGACGAGAATGGTCAAATTTGTGTGTTTAGCCCAGAGACTTTCTGCTAGGGAAGAATAAAACATAAAATGAAAAACAAACAAACAAAAACCAAAAAAAAAAAAAAAAAGAACTGCATTTCCTCCTCCCTGAAAACAAAATAGTCCTGTCAGCATGAACTTGGTTTGTCCTGACCTAGACTCAGTGGGAGGGAAAAATCAGTGAAGATGCTGAAGTTTTTAAAAAGCAACATAGATGATGTTTATCACTTGTACTTGCTCCTGCATAGAACTACATAGTCACAGGATAAAAGTGGATCTGAACACATAAACTGGAGGACAACTTAACTTCACCTGAATAACTTTCCCTAGGGAGAACATGGGTTTTAATGATAGGGCTGTGCAGTGGATTTTGTAAAGGCAATACTTTTGAGAGTACAGGCAATAGTCATGCATGGCCATGAGGGCTGGGCTATCGCTTCTCACTGCTTCAATGACCTGAGCAGGAGCACCTGGAGTATTAGGTCCCATCCAGGCCAGAGGTACAGTGGCATCAGAGGCCCTGACCACAGTGTTGCGTTTTAGCTCCATAGCAATGGGAAGTGAAAGATCTTTCCTGGATTGGAATTTGTAAAAGAATTGCCTTTCACCAGTGGGTAACAAATTGAAAGTTGCCAGAACTCACTCTCAATAAACATAACTATCCCAAAACTTGAACTGCTTGGAATCAACAGAGGAGAGGTGACCAAGAGAAAAAAGGACATTTTTGCTAATTGAGTTAGAGATGGCAGAGCCACTTTTATTACAAGATTCTAACAACACTATTTTATACAAGATGATAAAGTGAGTCAAATTGTTGCATGTCTCCTAAAAGAAATGTCCAATACTGGACTACCCTTATACTACTGGGTGACTAACAATGTAATTGGGGGTTACTCTTTATTGGGCTTCCATTTTCAAATGGCTTAAATGCCTTTCCTCCTCAGCCCGTTACTCTAATCGTTATTGTTGATGTTAAAGTTTTGCACCTTAATATCAGAAATCCAGACTGGATTCCTGCAATACAGCCTGGCATGTTCTTTGATACTCTTTTCCTGTGCTACAGCATCATGTAGCTTTGTTCCTTGAGTCTCCTTTTAGTGTCCTTTGATGCTCCTTATGAAAATATTTTTCTTCCTTGGCCATGACATAAATCTAAGTTTATTGCTCCCTCTGCTATGGTTTAATGTTTAACACTAATAAAAATGCTACTTAGCATTTACACAAAGGTTCATATTTTTAAAGTGCTTTGCAAGGACTATTCCTCAGTTCTTTCTTAATGAGAGTATTTTCAAAGGCAATTTGTATGAATATTCAGGAGATGTTATAAATGTGAAGCTTAGGCCCCACTCCTGTGATGATTTGGAATTGAGATATGCAATACACAGAAATGGGAAAGTGCTGATCCGGCAACCACAAATAAAAAGAAGCACTTGTACCGTATTGAGGTCAGTAAAAATGCTCATATCTGTAACTCTACCTATTTATCTGTTACGTAGGTAGGTTTTTTTTAACAGAGGGCAATGTCTGTAAAATAGGACTTTAAAGCTCTTGAATCTCTTTATTAATATAACATTTGTTAAATGAGACTTTTAAAAATGGAAAGCAAGTTTTCATTGGGTCAAAGCTGGAATTTGTTACTTAAGATTTCAAGTTTATTTGTGATTTTCAGCTTTGTTCATTATGGGTGTAATTTAATTTAAATTATGCTAATATGGAATATGTTCTATTATCTTATGCAGATATTCATACATAGTCTGAAAGTAAAATTCATTGCCTTACATAATGCACTCAAATAAACTCTTGTCAGTAGGTGCAAAAAACATTTTTAAGCTGTTAATAATTCTGTCTTAGGTTTTGTTTGCTTATATAAATTCGTCACTAGTCCCCCAGAATTAGCAAAATCGTGTATTAACCAGAAGTTTTTGTACCATGAGAGAATTTCTGACCAGGGAATAAATATAAGGACAATTATGTTTTTGTAATATTCTCAATGCCTGGGATTGAAATGCACTGAGAGTAGGGATGCTGTGTCATTATTCTTTGACTCTCCAATGATTAGTCATTGGCATATAATGGGTACTCAGTAAATGTCTGTGGGCTGCTAGTAACTGATTATAGGTAGAGGAACATTATTTCACACAATACAAATAGCTTGTGAGGGAGAATTCTGCTGGAGCCAGCTCTGACTTCTGGATTTATTGGCTGTCCATTGCTGGGGGCTGTGCAGAAACCTTCCATCCCACTCAATTTTAATTTAATTTGCTCGCACAACCTCTCTCTATCCTGTTTGGTACCATTCCTTGTCTGCCCTGTCCCCAGGGCTCCAATCACACAGGCCTTTGTTCTGTTCCTTGACTCTACATTTCTTCTCCTTCGCAGAGCTGCTTTCCTTCCCACAGACTCTCCCTGGGTGTCCACTTCTTGTCATCCAGATCTCATCTTAATTATTACCTCGCAAAGGGGGACATCCTGACCGCTCAAATCCCACTGCTCTCCAAGATGTTATTTTACTATGTGGTAGTAAATCTTGTGTCAGCTTGGCTGGGCCATGGGGTGACTAGATAGTTGGTTTAACATTATTCTGGGCATTTCTGTGAGGGTGTATTTTAGTGAGATGGGACACTTAAGTCAGTGGACTTTGAGTAAAGCAGATTATCTTCTTAATATGGCACTCCTTTAATGAGTTGAAGGTCTGACTAAAAAAAGGCTGACCTTTCCTAACCCCAGCAAAAGGAGATGGCTTTCTGGCTTGAACTGAACCATCAGTTCTTCTTGGTTCTCAAGCCTGATGGCCTTTACCCTGGAATTTCTGGGTCTCCAGGATGTCAGTCCACCTTGCATATTGTGGACTGGCCAGACTCCATAATCTGCGTAAGGTCATGAACCAGTTCCTTGCAATAAATTCCTTTATCTATCTATCTATCTATCTATCTATCTATCTATCTATCATCTATCTATCCATCTATTTGCACTATTGGTTTTATCTCTGGAGAGCCCTGATGATGAATAGAGTTTGTTTATTATAATTTCTTTCCTCATTAGAACTATGTTCCATGTGGAGTGGCCTTAATTGCTTTGCTCTTGGCTATATCCCCAGGGCCTAGAATAGTTCTTACCCTGAATATATGCAGTAATAAATTATTTTTGAATGTTATAATTAATGGCTTGTCCATAGATATCAACTGTAAGAATACTGAAAAAATAAATAATACTAATGTCCTTTAGATTATCATGTATTCTCTGGTGTGAGTTATAAAGCCAATGGTGTATTAACATAAAACATGATCTAATTACAAACAAATCTATTGAATGGTCATATTTACTTTGAAATAATTATGCATTTCAATAACCTTATTACAATGTTAATAGTAGCTAAAACAATAATTTCTTATTGTGTGACTAACAGATGCTATGTTGATGTGAATTATTACATTATAATAGTAGATATATTTAGTAACAAAAATACAAATGATTAGATATTATTATTCCTCTTTGCTTCCCTTTTTGTCAGTTCCTTCATATATAAAATTAAAATAATAATATTGTCTATCTCACAGTGTTATTATAAAATTAAGTATATTAGAACAGTGATTGCCAAATTGTATTAATGATTATTATTGTTGTTGTTACTATAGTTAACATTAGTCCTCAAGTCTTTTGCCAAATGCACATTATCTTATAGGCCAATATAAGATTTTGTTAGTTATATTAATGGAATCAAAGCTACTAACATGGAAATTATGTTTTACTTACTCTTTTTATTTTTATTTTTTGAATTTAAAAAATATTTTAAAATTATATTTTATTGATTATGCTATTACAGTTGTCCCATTTTCCCCCTTCATTCCCCTCCACCCTGCACACCCCCTCCCACCCACATTCCCCCCTTTAGTTCATGTCCATGTGTCATAAGTTCTTTAGCTTCTACATTTCCCACACTATTCTTGCCCTCCCCCTGTCTATTTTCTACCCACTGTCTATGCTACTTACTCTCTGTACCTTTTCCCCCTCTCTCCTCCTCCAACTCCCCTGTTGCTAACCCTCCATGTGATCTCCATTTCTGAGTTTCTGCTCCTATTCTACTTGTTTGCTTAGTTTGCTTTTGTTTTAGGTGGTCTCTTTTTAATGAAATTATGATGACTTTGGGGTAACATAAAGGAATTTTTCCTTTTTAAAATTATCTTATTATGTCATATTTCTGTGAACTACACTACATAATTGCTTTCACTTCTATTTCACACCTTTGAAATATTTGTAAAGCTTTAGACCATGTCAAAGTATTGCTACCCAACCATCTTCATAAGTGACACACTAAAGGGGCAGGCTCAGTGGGGACCAGAGCCCCAGTGAAGGAAGCTCTTCTTTATAGGGTGAGTCCTGAACAGCTGACCCTCCATGGTAGTCACTCAGCCAGTCCTTGCAGCCTATCAACCTGGGGATAAATCCCTCCCATTGATCTGCCAACAGCAACCAAGGCTCAGCTATGACAGGATAGTATACACATCTCACATGGGGGCAGTACACCTGGAGTGCCCAGCTTGGGTGAATGAGGAGGCTGTGCCACTGGACACTACAGGACACCTACTACATTAGGTCAATCTGGCAAGGTAGGACATATAGCAGCTCTACCAAACACATAGAAACAAGCACAGGAATGCTGCCAAAATGAGGAGACAAAGAAACATGGCCCAAATGAAAGAACAGTATGTAACTCTAGAAAAAGAACTAAGCAAAATAGAGACCAATAATCTAGTAGATTCAGAGTTCAAAACACTGGTTATAAAAATGCTCAACGAACACAGAGGAAGAGTAGATGAATTTGAAATTTCAACAGCATAAAAAAGGATATGGAAACCATGAAAAAGGACAAGTCAGAAATGAAGGATACACTACCTAAAATGAAGAATCATTTACAGAGAATTAGTAGTAGAGTAAATTAAGCTGAGAATCAAGTCAACAATTGGAACTAAGCAAAAATCACCCAATCAGGACAGCAAAATTAAAAACGAATCCAAAAACAATGAGCATAGTATTAGGAACCTCTGGGACAACTTTAAGCATTCCAACATTCACATTTGTGGGATTGCCAGAAGGAGAAGAGAGAGAGCAAGAACTTGAACACGTGTTTGAAAAAGTAATGATGGAAAACTTACCTAACCTGGCGAAGGAAATAGAGATAGAAATACAGGAAGTGCAGATATTTCCAAACAAAATAAATCCAAAGAGTCCACACCAACACACATCATAAATAAAATGCCAAAAGTTAAAGACAGAGAGGGAATCTTAAAAGCAGCAAGAGAAAACAGTTAGTAACCTACAAGAGAGCTCCCATAAGACAGTCAATTGATTTCTCAACAGAAACTTTGGCAGCCAGAAGGGATTGGCAAGAAATATTCAAAGTAATGAAAAGCAAAGACCTACAACCAAGATTACTTTATTCAGCAAAGCTATCATTTATAATCAAAGGACTTAGAAAGAGGTTCCCAGATAAGAAAAAAGTTGAAGTAGTTCATCACTAGCAAATAGGTAGTGGATGAAATTTTAAAGGGTCTTCTTTAAAAAGAAAGAAAAAATATAAAAAATGAACAATAAAATAGCAACAAATACATACCTATCAACAATTAAATCTATAAAAACAAAATAAGTGAATAAGCAGAACAGAAACAGACTCATAGATGCGGAGAACATTTTGATGATTGCCAGATGGGAGGTGGGTGGGGAGGATGGGTGAAAAAGGTGAAGTGATTAAGAATTACAAATTAGTAGTTATAGAATAGTCATGGGGATGTAAAGTACAGCAAGGAAAATATATTCAATAATACTCTAATAACTATGTATGATGTCAGATGGGTGTGAGATTTATCAAAATGCTCACTTAATAAGTTACAGGATCACTGTAACTTATAAAGATGTTACATCTTACAGTGAGATGTCTAATCACTGAGGTGTATACCTGAAACTAATATAATGTTATATGTGAACTGTAATTGAAAAATTAAAAAAAAACTATTAAGAAAATTAAAAATATATAATCTCAAACAAATTTATTTCAAACTAATATTTTTAGACTTCAATGAAAATATGTTTATTTCATTCCTTCCTAAAATGCATGATATATTTTTGTCACATTGGAAGTTATTTATTTTTCTAATATGTCAGGTCCTGAGGTAGTTTAGAGACACACATACACAGAGACATGCATCTGCATTTACTCACCCACAAACACACACATGCATGTGAATTATTTGTATGGTTTACTTGTCAAAGTTTTCTTATAAATTTTTTTTTGCTATTAATTGAAAGTCAAAATTATCACCAATATGACTCCTAAAGGGTCAAATCATGAGCTTTAATAAAAGTCCTGTTTACAACTTTCTCTTGCTTTAAGCTAGCAGACTTATTTCTACAAAGTGTGCGGGAAAATTAAGAGGCCTTGTGTTGTTATTATCAGTTTTAGACTCTGTTATCTATGCTTGCATATCCCTTGCCTTGGAGATCAACCAACTCTCAAAGACATTCTGTGGGGACTTTAAACATGCAGCAAAGATGCTGTTGAGGATAGAAGTAATAATGAATTTAGTGAAAAACTACCATGGTTCATTTGCTGTTCCGCCATTGGACATACTCTTGTGTAATGCTTTCTCTGGTCTCGCATCATTGAAGCAAATCTGTCCAATGGCTTCCTGTCAGGCCATATAAGAGTAAAGGAATATTGAGTATGACAAAGTTAAACATGCCATTATTAGACAATCTCAATTTTTTTTCAAGAATCATACCCTATTCCTTTATCTCTAAAAAGGTCTATTTAGAATTCTTTCTATTTGAAGCAAGGTTGTCTGGTTCCCATATGTTAATGTTGCCTGTATGTGTCATGGTCTCTATGGAAAATATAGAAGCTATAATTGTGCATCTCAAAGCAAGGTATATAAAGCATTCTCAAACAATAGCCAATTAGAATTTAAAAGATATTAAGCAAAGTAAAAAAAATCCGTGGTAGACCTCAGATCATAATATATGCTGCTCAGATGGCATGAGTCAGATACATAAAAAGTCAGATACATAAAGAAACTGACTTTTTATTAGTAAAATGAAGGTAAGAATGAGCAGTTTTATAGTGTCAATGTGAGAATTAAATAAGATAATCAAGACCTGTTCAAGCATAAACTTGGTAACATATCCATTGCTGTGACAATGTTACTGTTTCTCATCCATAGTAGTGTGGAAATGGGCTTTTTAAGCACCATTTTATCTTTAAATGATCTGTCATTTCCTCATTATCTCATTTATATGCACATCACTTCTATTTTTGTTTCACCGCTTTTAATTAATCAGTCATTTCCATTTATGAAGATTTCTCTACTTCCTCCACTCTTTAGATATCATTCTAATACTCCCAGAATTTGTCAAAATAATTAAAAGTGTTTAATGAGTCTACAATTAACTTAATTCAATATGTTAACTGGCATGGAGTTCAGTTGACATGCTTAGACTTAATCTCCTGATAACAGATAAAAGTATTCTTTCATCTTTTTGCAAAACTAGAAATTTGGAGAATTCTTCTACCTGGTGAATTCACCTTAAACACATAAAATCTATGTTTAATCTATGTTTAATTATTATTTTTGTTTCAAGTATTGTAAAACAATATCTTTCACTTTATTTCTTTTAAATTGAATTACTCCAGTTGTATGGAGATGAAATTAGTTTTACATTTTTTTCATTTGTTTTCTTTATATCAGCATTTTCTTGTTTCATTTCTGTGCATAATAAAATGTGCTTTATATTTCCCTTTTGCATTTTGTATGCATTTGCTGCCTTTAGCCTTTAGCAGATCATTGCTCGCTGAACAAGTGCTAGATTTTAATTGCCCCTTTCATTGTTATCCTAAATGGATTGCCTAATTACTTAATGTTAAAACTTAGTTGAATTATTCTTCATCTTGCAATAATCAAGCACTCCTTTTGAAGAGAAACTGTTGACAAAAACAAACAAGTTCACCAGAAAAGTAATGTTTGAATCTTACCCCAGGAAATTTCCTATCTTGAACAACCTTACTTCCTATTCACTCTGGTTGAGTAATTTAAGTTGGCAGCCAAATATAGTTGTTTTTTGTTACAGACTATAAAATGTTATTGAGTTTCATGGACTAGAGTAACCATACTTTTCTCCTAAAACTTGAAGTAAATCAACAGATTCTTAGGTAAAAACAAACAAACAAACAAACAAAAAAAACAACCCTCTGATACTATCATAGCTGGTCTCTTTTGTTTCTTGCCATGCACAGAAATATTAAGAAAAAATTGAAATCTTTTATACATAATAAACTACTTTCCTTGGTAAAATGAAGCTGTTGTGGAAAATGCTTGTGAGTGTATAGTGGAATGAGTGAATGAACAATTGAATGTTGTCAAATAATACTATCATTGCATTCATTCATTTCTTATCCTTGAGTCAAAGAGTAATTAACAGAGAATGTGTGATACTGCACCTTTAAACAGACATTATGTTTTAGGTACTGACTAAATGGCCATTTGCTTCTGTGGTATCAATTTTAAGGTGATTTTATGTTATCTGGGCACGTCTTCGATGTTGAAATACTGAGAGCTTACTTGGCACAGATCCATGTCTCTACATTACTGTCAAGGGCTAGTTAAAACTTGTTAATTAAAGTACAGCTAAAGTTTTGTTTATTTATGTTTTGTAGTGACAAAATTAATTTGTTTATCAAGACCCACAACATGGGGGACACCCTCAGTGGCCCAGCCCACACTGCAAATATAAACCTAAGTTTGCCTGTACTGTCAAGGAAACCTGAGAAACATCAATCACAATCCTTCAACTCAGCTTTAGCTGACTTGCCTTACCATGGAAAGTAGCCTTAAATCCCTGGCCTCCTTGTCAATCATGCCCTGTTTCCACGCTGCCTCCTCTAAAACTTTATAAAACTCACTTTTGCCCAAATTCCCTTGGGAAAAGGCTTATACTGCTGGCACATCAGTCTATTACCCCAACTGATGGATTGTTTTCCTTTGAATAAAGAACATCAAATAGGTTAGCAAATTGTTTTGGTTTTGTCATTTGACAGTAGAAGTCTATACTGAATGGTAGGTGAGGGTTAGCTACTCTTCTGTCAGCTGTCTGCCAGGTTGTAATGAGAGTCCTAAGCCAAATGTGGCTGTATGGACACTTCATAGCAAACAAGCATTAAACAGTACCACAACTTGTTCTGTGAATTCAAAAATACTTCACTTTTTAGTCATTTAGATGCCACAAATGCATCTTGCATGAAATGTTTCTCCTAAGCAAACACAATGATATCCTAACACAGCACATGTCTAATTACCTGAAAAACTGGATCAATTCGCAGTCAATAAAGATTCCTTAGAATCAGTGATGGAGCCCACCACCTGCTGCTATTGGAGTAGGGGTACATAGGTATGCCTACAGGGATAGGATGAAGAATATGATATAATTTTTACATTTGATTAGGGGCAACCTCTATCCTATTGAATCCATATACTTTAAGAAAAATATATATTTCACCAAGGAGAGTCATTTCAAATATCCATTCTTCTCATAAGCTACTAATTTCAGCCATGAAAACCAGTTTCTAATGTTTATTTTGCTAATTAGCAATATTTTTGACATTTTCCAAGGTAGAAAGAGCTGTAGTTGTAAAAGCTGACTCTTGAGAGGCCTTCCTGGGTGTGTGAGTTATTGATGAGGAACTGACTGTCCCTGGGGTACATCTTAAACTACCTGACACCTAGGTAATATCATACCTTCTATATGGAAAGTATTTCAAAATAATTTACAGACATGATAGCATTAGTCTTTACTGTACAGGATCAGAATGTGCTATTGTTTTTGCACCCCAACCAACCCCAATGCATGCCATGGAGCAGCGTTTGAAGCAGAGTAGTTTAAATTGAATTAGTGTGGACAAGAGTGAATGATAAAAATGAGGAACCAGTTATCAATGACTCCTGTCAATTTTGCTATTGGCATAAATGAATTTGCTCAAGATCCTTGAAACTGCCTTATCTGATCGCCTATCTTCACCATCGTGAATTCAAAGCTTGCTTTTATTTTTTTTTAGATTCAAAAGATATGTAGATGATTCAATAAGCTAAAATTTTTAGAGTGTGTTGAGAATATCAAAAATTTTTTATCACAGAACTTTTCCTGCATTACATCAGCGAATTAGATGTACTTACTGATAGATAGTCTAGGGAAAATGAAGATAAATTTAAGGTAATCATATTCCTAAGACCAAACAGTAATTGCTATGGGATAGGTGTGTTTCATTATAGATTGTGATATTTCTTCCTAGTTCTAGTGGATTTTTGCATTTTCTTCTATTGTAATCTGTATATATCTCATCTCTAGTTATCACACCAGTCATTTGTGATTTATTGTACTTTTTTGGTGACTATATTTTAAAAATTTAATTATTCTTTAGTGTTTTCTGTAGTTCAAGAACAGCATCATCTCTTCCAAATTTACTTTCTTTTTGGAAAGTATTCTTTTGAATTCTTTACAAGTGAAAACCTCTAGATAATTTACAAAAAGATTTTTCTGCTTTAGTTTATAATATACATTTTTATTTGAATATAATTTATATAAACTCTTTGCTAAAAAAGTTATGAAGTAACTTGTGAATGCACAAATTGTTCTGTAAGGAATAGAGTTCTCTGACTTTCAGGTTGAGATTACTAAGATAGCACCTTTATTTTAAAGAAAAAATTGAGAGTATGTGAATGTGTTCTAGATTTCTAGAAAGTGGAAGAAATTTGTTTGTGAGTGTAAATAAGTATATAAAAATAATTAGCACAAAGAATCAAGGAGATTTCTGAACAGCAGACCATGAAAGTAAACTGTCCTAGGTTGTCTGGTAATAAAATGAATATCAGTTTTGAGCAAATGCTTTATATTTTAATTTTAAACTTGTTAACCACTAATGAACAAGGTTCTAATAATGCTGTGAAAAATAGTATCCTTCTGTTTGGTTCAAAAAGATACATTAAATAACTTATTTCCTCATTCAGTTATTAATTATTCTTTATTTGAGACTTACGTGCTATGTTTTGAAGAAAGTGCTAGAAACACCTAGGGACGGGGAGGGAGATGAATAAAGCTTCTGCCTTCTTCCCCAATTTTTTTCTGAGAAGTCAGACATGAATTATGAAGAACTCAAAGGGTCTGCATGCTGTGTGGTTCAATTCAACCATAGTCTCTTCTGTTTGGTTTTCAGTATATGGACAGTTTCTATTTATTGCTACTATTTGAGAATTAAACCTGATTTTTGGTTTAATATGATACTTTTAGAAATATGGTGACTGTTGACTACAACTTTTCAAAATATGTTGACTGTTGACTACAACTTTTAGAAATATGTTGACTGTTGACTATAACATCTGGTTTTAAAACTCTACAACATCTGGTTTGACACTGAAAGAGTTATGTTTTGCATTTTTGTTCTTTAGAATTTTAATCCAGCAAAACATTCACAAGTTTCTACTATTTAGCTAGAGTCATTGCATCACCATTTGATGTAATGAACATGAAAATAACATAAACAGCAATACAGCTGTTCATATAAGGGAGAGTAGATAAGTAAATAAATTGTGATAGAGTCATATAATAACTATTATTATATAGCTGTTAAAATGAATGTACCAAAACTACATGCAATAATATGGAATCTTGGTAATAAAATATCAAGTTAAAAAAGTAAACTCAATTGATCATGTAGAATAATAAATATTTTTATAAAATTAAAAGCATTAAAATATGTATATACATATACTTATACACATATGTCATCTCTGTGTATTCTTTATTATGCACACATACTTTTTAGTAATGCATACAAATACAATATAAAATTGATGATGCAGTGGCCAACATGGAATTCAGGATGATTTTTTATTGATTTAGGGAGGGACCGGGTGTTGGATTAATGAGAGGGGTGAGACCACATGGTTGAATGTAGGTTTGCCAAAGTCTTAGTTTTTCTTTTGGGCTGAGGGCTCAACATTGCCTTGAATTATTAAAAACAATTAATTAACAACTAAATAAAAAATGGAGGAATCATTAATGAGAATGTATCATGAGTCAAACTGTAGAGTTTTCTTAGATTCTAGCTGCATTATTAGCTCTGTTCCCTAGTTTGTCATTCTTTTTCAGGCTCTTCAGTTATATGTTTATTGGCTCACTTTTGAGCTGATCTTCTACATATCCCTTTATTTTTGATAATTGAAAATACTATCTTTATTTCATTTCTTTTAACCATTTTTATTTCTTCTGAGTACCTTGTATCATATTTTCAGACAAATATTTGTCCATTGGTTATCCATCTATTTAGTATTAATCATGTGATATTTTGTCTGTTTTAAAATTTCCTTTGTGAGCTCACCTTCTATTTCACAAAGTATTGCTTTTGTCTATTTTCTGAGATTCTGAATTTTTGGTTAAAATTTATTCCTTCATATCTGCAAATGCTTGCTAAACACTTTTTCAAGTGTGTACTGCACTAAAATTTTCCTCTGCTTTGTGTTCTGCTCCTCTGAGTATTTTTATATACTTACATGTTTTGATTTACATTTCCTGTTTTACTTTTATTACAGCTTTATATGAATGGCACCTGCCTTTTTCATTATAAAAGGCAGGTGCCATTCATTTTCTCATTCAGCAATAACAATATTTCCGTATGTTTCTGGTGAAAGATTTTCATGGTTCCCAAAGTCATTTAGTTCGTAGGTACCTTATGTTGAGAGACCATATAGCGCATGGTTAAAAGATAGAGATCTTGCTTTTTGGGGGAGATAAGGTTCTGCTTTTAAGATCATACTTTTTTTTTTCTTGTAATATTTCAATTTCCACCACGCTTTCGTCTTTGCTTCAACAACTCTACTGTAATCAGACATCCTCCCTTCAACGTCCCTTCTTCAATCCCACCATCACGGTGCCTGTAGGAGACTGGTACTCTCACTGTGAACACATTCAAGCCCTTTCTCTTCAATTCCTTAGTAGCCCTGCTCTAACTCTCTAGGTCACGGCTGTGTTTCCAGTATTTTCCCTACTTCATGCAGGCATCTCTCTCTGGGGAGGTGATGTTATATGTTTTTTTTTTTTTTTTTTGCCACCTGTAGCTTAGAATAGCTCCCCTCTTTTCCATGCAGTCTCTACTTGACTCTGTTTAGGTATTGTGTTTGGAAGTGGCTCTGCAAGATTTGGATGTTTATTTCTTGACTTACATAAAAACTTAAGTGTATAGTATTCTCCATCCCCAGGTTATTTTTGAGAATGGTGTTATTTGCTCTTTGATGTTCCATCTGTATAGTTTTGCAGGAATGAGTGAAGAGATTCAGATTTAGGCAGCCTCCATTATTCTTCGGGAGCCCTGAAACCCCAGAAGGTTTTTCAGCATGAATCTTAATTGACTGATGCCTCAATGAGGGATTTTATTCTCTTCTGTATATTTTGCAGCTCATGGCTGTGCTTGTGCTAATATAGAGGCTGTCTGTCTTTAAACTAAGTATTCTTTCTGTAGTGCTGGTATTCTTTCATTTACTGTTTGACTGGAAAAGAGATTTTAAACCCTTTTTATTGGAACACAAAACATGACTAGCTGCCTGCATAGGTCCCTTCACATTTGCACACATCATCAAACAATATAGCAAAAGCTCCCTTTCCTAAGACTGTGAGACTAAGAACAGGGGACCCCTTCTTTTTGGATGACTCTGCTCTGAGCTGAGGGCTCAGCTTTGCCCCTGAAGCTGGAGTGGATTCCAGACTATTTTTATCCCTTCAGCCTTTGGCAACGCACATCCTGTAAGACCTTGTGTATCAGCTCCCTGGTTTTGCTCTCCATGGACCCACAGCAACCTGAATCATTACTTGAAATGCAAATACAATGAAGCCCTTTAGTAATAACATGATCACTTCCATAGACGTTGGCAAGGAAAATCAGTGTAGTGAAGTTTAAAGATAGAAACTATTAATAGTGAAACTGAGCTTATTGATGATGCTGAGGATAGGCAAAGCTAGGTTAGATGTCAGGATGGAAGGCTCTTAGATTTGCTTCTTGTGGATGGGATTAGAGTAACACACTTATTTGTGAAGTAGCTCTTTCACTCTTTCTATAAACTTTGGACTGATGCAAAACATCATGATTATAGAAGTTAAATGTCTTCTGCCTGAGTGTTTGTAAGTGTAGAACAGAAGAGAGAGTAGGCTTCTGAAATCACTAATGGGCACATTGATTTAATATTGAGTGACTGTTATAGCAATAATTTGCAAAACCGTTGGAAGAAAATGTTTTGGAAAAATGTGGTTAATGGCTGAATCACTGTGAAAACATTATTTCAGTAACTGACACTTATTACAAAATAATGGCCATTTACTTTGCAATCAGACTGATACTGACAGGTGAATATTTTATTATTTTTTAAAATTTACCATCTTATAAAGTCAGTTCGCCTGCCAGGACTCCTTGGATTCTGTTGGAAATGAACCCGGGCATTGGTTGTAGATCTCTACTTCATACATGCCAAACCATGGAACCATCTTCATTTGCACTTTTGCTGTAGCTGTATCAATTACCCTTACTAAACTCTTGAAGATACGTGAAGATTTCATCCAAATCTTGATTTCTCCAGATTCCTAACTAAACTGTAAAAATATAATTTCTCTTGACACTTGAGATGTCACATGTCCAGGGTAAAAGCAGTTTTTGTCCACATCTTTTAATTCTTATCTTTTTCAGATATTTAAAGAATACAGCTTTGCTGACCATACCTGTTATAAATTTTTTTTGTTATTAGTACTAATGACTAGAAATTGGATGCTGTCTTTGATGAGATTTACATTGCTAGTGTTGCATCATATTTTATTTATTTTGAATATACACAAATCATCTCCTTAAATACATGCTAGTTTGTAATGTTTGATTTAGGCAGAAAGTAATCCCTGGAGAATTCTGCAGACATTTCTGCGAAAGCAAGGCCTGTGGAGCTGAGTCCAAGAAAAAAGAGAGGGACCGAGAATCTTATTTTGTTTCCTAATAGGAATTTGTTATTTTCCCATTTATTAATGCTCATGGAATGTTGATAAATGTTTTTCGTTATGTTTTGTAAGAGTTTGTCAGTGTCACTTTTCCAAAGATTGTGTTTTCCATTTTTCCTTGAAAATTTTTTTCTGTGACGATGAAACAAATAAAAAAGCCATCAAGGTAGTTCACAGATGCGCATCAAGTGCCCTTTGTTACAAATGATTTCAAAAGGTCTTGGATTCATGTGCACAGAGTGATGGAAGGAGCACAGTACTTCCATGGTGCAGAAATAGATTCCAAGCCTGCCATCATCACTTTTGAAAATATGAAACAGAACTTTGCATGATTCCTGCTCATATTATGCATGTTTAATGTCTCCTTATAAAGGAATCTTTTCTATTAATCATGTTAACAATGATAAATCTTATCTCATTTGAGTGCTTATTATGTTGTAGGCATTATGCTAATCACTTCAGTGTCATTTTCTTATGTAACACCTACATCTTTAAATCTAGTACATAATATCATTCCCACGTTCTGATGGAGAAACTGAATCTCCATTGGATTCAGCTCATAAGTAAACTGGCTAACTAGCACATTCTGATCTCGGAGTGGAAATTTTTAAGTACTGCTATTAGTGACAACATAAATAACATAATATCATAATATGGAGTAGGTTATTTTAAGTCTCCACTTCCTCATTTTAAAATGAAAGCAACTTCTTAGGGATGTTTTTCAGATTTAAGAAAGCAACACCAGTGAAATATCTGGCGCAGTGTCTGGCACGCTGTTCACCTTAATAAATAATATTTTCCTTCCCTCATTTCGTTAACAGAAGATAATGGATGCTCTATTTTCCTCTAGCATTATATTTTACTTCAGAAAATCACAATATAATTTAAATTTTGCTTCTTATGTATAATCCTAATTTGATTCTTATTAAAACCTTATATTCACATCACTTAACAGGGTCACACAAATTCAGTTAATGGTTCTCAGATCAACACTAGACTGATAAGATTTTTAGTCTACACCTCTTCCATTCTTTTTAAACCTTCCTGCTTTTAACAATGTGGATTCAGACAAACTTATATCAGTTCTGCAGACTCTTGTTTTGTCACCTAGTTTATGACTAATACAATTAATATGTATAATTTGAAGTTGGGAGCACAAATACTTTTGCATAAATCATCTCTAATCATAATGTACCCTTGCGATATCTCAAGTCTTTAGCAAAGATGATGAATTTAGAAGTTTGTATTTCTGGTGGAGATAACGATGGGACCCAGACTCTTTATTTGCTGTCCTGAGGGTGGTTGGCAATGACATGGAAGAGCACAGAGGGTACAGAGAGACTGGGAGTCAAGTGGAAGTGGGAGAATAAACATGTCCACTGTTTCTTCAGGGAATGTGTTCTTTCGTTCTTGTGTTTGATGTGAGCTCTAGATTATTCAGATGTCTTTAGCAGACTAAGGAAGTCCCTATCTTTAGTTTGTTGAGATTTTGCTGTTTTTTGTTTTTTTTTTACAAATTATTATTATGAAAGGAGATTGAATTTGTCAGAAAACAATCCTGCTCCTGCTGACGTGAGCATGTGTGTTTTCTTTCTTCTTTCTTGGCTAACTTGGTGATCAACTACACGGTTCTGAGCACCAGACCCCAGCGTGGGTGGGGGCATTTCCCACACCAAGAAGCAATTCTCCTGACAGCAGGAGCGGGCTGAGTCTTCACTAAATTTAAGTCAGTTTTGACAATATCTCCCCAAAGTATAGAATCAGATTTCACAGGTTAAGGGCTCAGTTCCACAAAACTACCCTCCCCTTCGCTTCATATGTGAAAACCTGGACTTCTGACCAACTGGCTATAAATGGGTGACCTTGTAACCCTTTATTTGGGTTTGGTTAATTTACTAGAGTCCCTTGCAGAACTCAGAGAAATATTCCACTTAATCGATCACTGGTTTATTATAAAAGGATATAACTCAGGAACAGCCAGATAGAAGAGATGAGTAGGGCAAGGCACAGGGAAAGGGTACGAAGGTCCCACAGCCTCTCCAGGCATGCTACTCTCCCAAGTGTTCTCGTGTTCATCAACCCATAAGCTCTCAGAACCCTGTCCTTTTAGGTTTTTTACTGACGCTTCATTACACAGGTGTGATTGATTGAGTCATTGGCTATTGACAATTGATCCACCTTCAGTGCCTCTACCCCTTGGAGATGTCAAGGGTTAGGGCTGGAAGTTCCAACCCTGTAATTACATGGTTGTCTCCTCCAGCAGCCAACCTCAGTCCTGAGCGCTTCCTGAAAGTATCCACATTAGCACAACAAAACCTACTTTTCTCTCTCTCAAACTTTAGGAAGTTTCAAGGGTTTTAGGAGCTCTGTGCCAGAAACTGCATCACACTTTTATTGTTTCAACAATTGTCTTACACACTAGACCTAAGAAACCTATGACTTGAATGTCCTTATCTGTCCTACTGGTTTCTCTAACATGGGACTATACACTCAATAAATATTGATTGATTTAATGCAGAATGAGAACTGGAAATATTAAAAGATAACTTGAATATTAAGCTTAAGTATTAACAAATGATTTGACCTATTAGCTGAATTATGGAAGCCAAGAAACAAAAATTATTTATGTATTCAGTGGAGAGCATTATCTTTGGTAAATTAGTAAGTAATATTTGGGGAGAAATATATTTTAATGACAAATATATAAATTAATGGAATATCTTTCAATATCTTGAATCTGTATTATGTTTAAATTTGGTAAGTAAATGAGCACTTAATAAAACTGCTCATTTGTTTTTATGCAGATAAATTATCTCTGTGAACTTGATTATTTTTTTCTCCTTATGTTGCAGAAACACGGTGCCAACAATGGCACATTTTCTATGAATTCTCTGATTTTACAAAGACTACGTTTTAACATAAAATTTAAATTTACATTGTGACAGATGCTAGTGAATCTATGAAAATAGGTAACATCTGAACAAGGCTAGCTTTCCTTATGCTTATAAGATTTTGCTGTTGTTTTAAGATGTAAGGATACAACAATGCATCATAACTATGATGATAAAATATTTATAATACCTAACTAATGCTTAAAAGATGTTACTTTCCCTTGTTAGTTTCCAAACATTCTGTGTATTGTATATTCTCTAGTGAATGGAACATTTTCTGGACTTAAACTTTAATTTTTAGGTGTTTCATAAAAAGAAAAAAAATGCTCTTTGCTTTTGAGGGTAGTAGGAAAGTTCTCTTTACTAAAAGTTTATAAGACTTTTTACTTATGGGAAGTTTTAAAGAATCAACGAAGTTTTCAAGCCAGATTTTATGGCTTTCATGATCCTCAGCACTTGTCATTGTAGCTTCAAACATTGAAAGAAAGAAGGTGAGACGATGCAGAGGAGACAGATGGTACATGGGGAGAGAAGAGCTCGGAGCAGAGCTACTGCAAGAAAGTAAATGGCTCTGAAAAAAATGCTGAGAAACCTATGTGGTGCCACATGAACTTCTACCTTTACTCTTAACGTGAGGAGGAAAACAAGCCATTGGCCGTTGCCACGTTCTGTTTACCCTATAGACACCGAGTGTTCTGAATTTGTATTCATACATCAATAATTATATCTTCATCTACACATTACAAATACACAGTTTTAATGATTTTTTTTACAGTAATTAAAATGAAAAGAGTAATTACTGCTCTGGCAGGGTAGTCCACCTGGTTAGAGCATTGTCCCTGTATGTCAAGGGACAATGTATGTCCAATGTATGTCAATGTATGTCCAATGTATGTCAACCCCTGTATGTGGGTTCTATCCCCAGTCAGGACATATACAACAATCACCCAGTGAAATGCATACATAAGTGCAACAACAAATTAATGTTCCTCTCTCTCTCCCTTCTTCTTCTCTCTCTCTCTTTAAAATCAATACAAAAAAACCCCTAGTAATTATAAATATATACGTGTGTGTGTGTGTGTGTGTGTGTGTGTGTGTGTGTGTGTATCTGGTGAGCTTTCCATATTTTGGTGCTTAGAAAAGAGCCATGTAAAAGTTGCTAAAAATCTTCTTTTTCTTAAAGTGAAAATGTTTGCAGCAGAATTTCTATTTTTGAGAACTCTTTAGGTTAGGCTTAAGTTCCCCACATTTTTTAGGAAATATAAGGTCTCCAGATTAAAGTGCTAAATGTTTCATTAATTACGTAGACCAGGTGTGGCATTACTAGGACTACCTCTGTCCCTGTATAAATAGATCATAACTCCCCCACCTGTGGTGGTGTTTTGTGTACATTTGTGGGTGTGTATTTATTTTTAGGGAACTGGGAGCAGATACTGTCTGGAGAGTTTAAAGGGTTGATCTGCCCCTCATGCTGATATTGTGGACGAAAGAGAAGCAGGGCAGGCAGCCGGTTTGAACAGAAACGACATATAAATAAGCCAGATTTGGGAAATGAACTATTGATAACTGTCATTGCCTCATTCAGGCTGTGGAGGTCCACCTCACAGTTTCACAAAAGTGCTAAAAGATGAGGAGGGGCCCTGAGAAGAAACAAGTGTGAGATGACCAAATGCTCTGCAAACTTCTGGGGCTGCAGCATCATGCTCTGCAGACAGCAGACTGAGTTAGTAAGAGGTCACTTAGCAGTGAACTGTGCAACATGCTGGAGTTCGTCATGAGTTCCCAACAATTAGCTGGAGGAGAGGACTGGATCTCAGTGTTTGGTCGTGTATGGTCACTTGAAGTAGGCTCTGACTATTGTTATTTGGTTACCAAAGAGAACCATATATACTCAGGGATAAATTGTATGCACACACACATATATGTACACATACACACACACATAAAATCTGTTTCTGCGTCTCTATATAGCAAACAGTCCATTTAGACTGTTAGCCTTATAACAATATATATTATCATAGAGACATCAAATTTCAGGATGAAATGGAATTCAAAGGCCAAATAGTCCAATCAGCTCCCTGGTGTTAGATTGAACCCCTTCCCTAATGGCTTGGTCAAGTGGTCATCAACGCCCACATTTTTAGGAATCTCATTACCTGTTGAGGAAATGTATCCAGTCCGCTGATGACACTGAACATTACACATTGACCCAAATTTGTCTTATTGAGCCTCCACCTATTTTTCCTACCATGTAGGACAATGCAGAAATGTTGTTTGATGTCATTTGAAATGACCTATCATGACCCACTTCTCTTTAAGAGCCTATATATGTTGAATTTCCCAAACTATTTCTCATGGCACAGAATATTTTCTCCATTTCTTATTCTCAACATCACACTTTTTACCTGCTTATTAAATTCCTCTTTTTGAATGCTGGATCCAGCAGAATAAAATAAACTATGTGCAAATAAAACTATGCTAATCTCAGCATGGCTTTGAAATCACATTTTTATTAAAATAATGCAATGTAATAATAACATATTTATAAACATTCGTGATGGACAATTTGAAGAGCTCTGACTCTGCATCATTAATAAATCAAAATTTAATTACTCTGTGCTAAGAAATGTGCTGTTTTCTCTGCATTTATAATCAATTCTATGATTTTTGTATTATTTGCTTATCCATTGGGGCAAATTAAGGATAAATAAAGTTGTATTCCTTTCTCAAATTTACATGGCTAGAGTGTAAGCCAGGTTTTAAAGGCTGATGTTTTTGGCCCCAAAGCCCATGTCCTGGAATGTTTATTCAAAGCTGTGGGAGAATGCGATAATAGTGTAAAACAGTGCCCTCTCAGTGGGTCCTGATCTTGATTTTAGTTCTACTGTGCCAGGGCGGTGGGGGAATAATCATCCTGTGCTGTAGGCAATGCCTGGTTTGCTTATGCTGCCCTTAAGCAGCTTGGCATTACCATGTAGAATTTTATGACAGCCACATCATACTTTGCAACTGAATGGAAGATATGTTTAGGAACCCCACAGAATTCTATAGCTGGGTGAACAGCTTTGGGAAGCTCCTGAAGAACCTAATGCTCTAGTTGCCGATGAAGATACTTGACTCTTTGTCAGCATGTAGTTTTTTTTTTCAAAGACAGAGGAACTTCCATGAGTAGCAACTTCCAGTTCAAAATGAACACACTTGAGTGATAATGACAATACTGGGTTTTCTAGTGTTCAGGATATTTATGAGTCTACAAACTTCCAGAAAGCATGGCTGAATAGTGGCTTGGACTTCATATAGAATGCAGCATAAGGCAGAGTATGTACCAGAGGCACAGCAAGAACCAGGGGTCACCAAGGTTCATTACAGTGCCAAGGTGATTGCCAGGAATTTACTGCAATTTGTCAGTGATAATAATGGTCTGTAGTTCTGTTGTTGTTAGTTCATTGAGGGGCTCTGTGAACTTAGGGAGCCACAGAAGTGATATTCTAGAACACTTCATAGCACAATTTAGGGAGAGTAGTGCTTCAGGGGGCCTCATTCACTTTAGCTCTCTGACCTCCATCCCCACTTTTATAGTCCAATTTAACTAACATGTATTTCTTTCTGTATTTATACATTTAACGCATGTTTATTTAGTGACTTAAATAATGTACTTGGGATTATATACTAACTGAGTTAGCCCCTATCCTTAAGGGGCTTAAAGTAAACTATAGGAGAGAAACCAGTGTATTTGTAGGGGCACTTTTAATTGTAATCAATAGACTTAGTTTTGAGAGTTCTCTTGGTGTGTCTCATAGAATTCAAGGTTACAAATGTTGCCATGCCTTCAGAACAATAGATATTAGACATTGTTAGAATGCAATGTTTCTAGACTCCTCTCTCCATATATGCTTTGTTTATTTCTCTTCTTTCCTCTGTCTTACTCTGGGTCTTGATCTTGTGCTTCCTTCCCTTTTACTCTTCCTATGGTCTACTTTATCTTCTTGTTTTATAGAGGGTCAAAACTCAGCTTTTGAAAAGGGTAAGACTGTAAATATTTGAGGCTTTGTGGGCATATCATGTCTCTTGCAACTTTTCACATCCGCTGTAGTGTGAAAGCAGCCAAGGAAGATACAGCATAAATGGGTGAGTGCAGCTGTGCTCCAATGGCACTTTATTTATGGACACTGCAACTATACTTCAATATAATTTTTACTTGACAGGAAATATTTGCATTCCTTTGATTGTCAAGAATTTTCTTAAATGTTCAGCCATTTAAACATGTACAAACCATTTTAGTTCATGGGCCATACAAAACCTCCTGCTCTCTACAGTAAACTATATGGCAGCTGCAGGTTAATGAGCCTTGTATCCTACCACTCAGAACAAAATCATATCTAACATTCCTGACTAAAAATTGCTACTGTTCATGGAGACATAAGGACATGTATAAAACGAGCTCCCCTAGAACAAATGTATAAAATAAGATGTAAGCAGGTAGGTACTGGTGAGGAAGATGGGGGAAGTTTCTAGGCAAGTGGAAAGTCCACTAATGTGAACAGTGTGTCAAAATTCACAGGTGGAAAGTTAAATAGCTGTTTCAATGTAGCTGCTTGGAGAGATCACAATTAAGGAGGCACAAAGGAAAGTTTTTTTTTTTCTTTTTTAAACTGTCCTATAAGCAACACGAAAGCAAGAGGAAACATTACCATAAAAGTGTGTGATGTATAAAACCAGGGACATTATAGTATTGTCTGTTCAATAACCTTATGTGTAGGTGGAAATGTGGAGTTTGCTGAAGATAAGCCTAAAGAAAAACATCCAGAGATAAGATCATGATAGCCCTTCTACGCTATGCCTAAGAGATTGGACTTTCCCAAACTCGTGATGGTTATAGGTTGAATAATGTCCCCTCCAAAGATGTTGAAGTCTTGACCCCCAGTACCTGTAAATATGAACTTATCTGAAAATCAAGTTTTTGTAGATGGTCAAGTAAAGATGATATCATTAGGGTGGGCCAATATGAGGAGGTGTACTTATATAAAGAGAACATTTAGACACAAAATAGACGTGTGCTGAGGGAAGATAATGTGAAGAGGAAAGAATGCCATCCCAAGCTATGGGACACCTGAGGCTACTGCAGGCAAGGTCATAGTTCTGGAACAGATTCTCCCTTACAGTGCTCAGAAAGACCAACTCTGGTTGACACCTTGATTTCAGAATTCTAGCCTTCAGACCTGTGAGACACAAAATTTCTGTTGTTTAATTGCCCTGCTTTGTGGTACTTTGTTATGGCAGCCTAGGAAACTAATCAAGGCAGTCATAGAAGAGAGGATATTCTCTTCTGAGATTTTGCTTTGTGCAGGTCACTGATATTGTTGATAATGAGAAAACTGATATCAAGTTCCTGCTTGAAGATTAGAGGCAGCCATTTGAAGTCCTTAAAGATAGATAAGAAATGACTCGGCACTAAGAATCTGGGACAGGTATCAGAGGACCAGGCAGCAGGACTGAAGACTGTTCACTTCAGTGTTTTCTCCCCATTAGAGTGCGCTGGATTTGTCACTTTACTGGAAGCTATAAGAACAGTATTACTGTCACGCTGCGTGTCAGATTCACCACACAGCACATGACGAATTCCATATTCAAGGAAAATGTAACTATAGGAATCTTCACTATTTGTTTGTAGTTGTTGTCACTTTTTTTTAATTTGTTTTGCCTTCAGGCACTCTGCTTTTTGTGTGTGTCAATTCTTTCTTATTTTTCTTAAAAATAATACTTGCAGAACTCAGCATTATGGAGACATTAAAAATTAATATCTGTCATATGCACTCAATATGGATGCCAACCTTTCTCTAAATCCTGTCTTTCTCTAAGATGTCACACACTGCCGTTGCTTTCAAGTTACTTTTTCCTTAAGTTGTAAGCATCAAAATTATGTTTGCTTGATGACTGCCAACTTGAATCTATTAATGAAATAATTCAGAGTAAATGTATATCTTAAGGAGGTAACAAAGACCACAGCACCATTTTAAGGACAAAAATATTAGAATTGTAGAGTTTCCAACTAGATCCCAATAGTTTGTTCCTAAAGACTGCACATATTATATTAAAATTATATAATAAATTTAAATGAGTTATTTCTTTGTCTGAAAGAATCTATGGATAATAGTTAGTTTCAGCTGAAGTTGAATAACCTGCCCAAGAAAAGAGGGAAAGGGACTGAAGGGCTGCTCTCACAGCCTGGTGCCGTGTCACAGCGATCTGGCATTAGCCTCTGGCTTCTAGATGAAATGGAACTAATTCAGAATGCTGGACAAAGCTAAGGAGTCAGGGAAGGAAAGCCTGGGTACAGCAGGAAGAGAGGCAGTGAACTGTTTGTGAGGGTGGATGTCTTCTGACTGGGTTGGGAGGAGGATTAGACCTAAAATGGGATCCTGGAGAAAATTGCTTCGGGGTTTGCAATAACTTATCTGCTGCCAACAATTCCTACTATCTCTGTTTATATATCTTTCCATCAAGGGGTAGAGTCTATTTTCCTCGTTTTTGTATTCGTGATTTGCCTCTATCAATAGATTGTGGCCAAAGTGACATTTTGCAAGTAGTTCTGGGTTCAGCCCTTTAAGACCTGTAAACTTCTGCATATGCATTTGCCCTCTTTCAGTCTAGTGGTCCAGGCCTTTCTTTCCAGGGGCAGAGAGACCAGGTATGAAGGCCATGGAGGCTGAGGCACCATGCTGGTAGAGAGAGGCCAAAGTCACCCTAGTCAACTGTAGCTCTAAGGCTCCAGAGATGTGATGGAGACCTCCTTAAACCTCCCAGCTAATCCTGTCCAGCTTTAGTGATCATGCGCATTTCCCTTGGGGGAGATCAGCTCAGGCAACAGAAAGGTGAGAAATAGTAAGTCATTGTTGATTTAAACCACTGAGGTTTGGAATGATTTGTTATGTAGCAAATCACATTTCCTCTACTGAGGCTGAAGAATGACGAGCAACTTCTTTCTGGCAGAGAGAATATTAACAGAAGTATAGGGGGCTGGAATAGTGATAGGTGATGGGAAATCCTGTTTTCTTCCCTGAAAGGAAACTTTAATAGCATAATAGTGCTGACTCTATGCTCTCCTTATGCAGCCTAAGGGGAGGTGAAGTGAATTATACTTTGAGTTGGAAGGAGAAACAAAGCTATTTATAGCCCAGTTCTTCCTTTTCTCTCATCCTGCAATAAATCCTCTGTATCAATTCTCTTCTTATCCATCACTTAAGTCTTAAAGGGAAAACTCCCACTTGGAATGGTTTATCCTTTTTTTTTTTTTTTTTTTTTAATACTGCTGTAATTGAGTGAATGCATCTGCCTACATGTGAGGTTTGGTGCCAGGAAGACAACTCTCTTGAATATATAAACCCTAATCTACAACAGCAGCCCCATCAGAGAATATTTGGTTTCCATGCATCAACTTTCTTGAGTAATCCTCAGTCACTTAGGAGTTGGGTGGGAAGAGGCACGTCACTGACCCAGCACTGCCTGACGCTATCAACTTCAAATGTGAGAATGGTGTTTTAGAGCATGGTTATTTTAAAAATTGTTGTAAAATTTTGTAAAAAAGGTTTTATAACTGCATTATTAATTTTAATTACTTAAGAATGTTTTCAGTTTTTAATTTTTTTAAAGAACATTTTATTTATTTATTTTTAGAGGGAAGGAGAGAGGGAGAGATATATCAATGTATGGTTGCCTCTCGTACGTCCCTTGCCAGGAACTGGCCTGAAACCCAGGCATGTGCCCTGACTGGGAATCGAACTGCAATCCTTTGGTTCACAGGCCTGTGCTTAATCCACTGAGCTACACCAGCCAGGGTTATGTTTTTAGTTTTATAAAATATTGTTATCTATGTATTTGAAAATTATTCACAGTGACTAAAGAAATTGGCTTTGTAGGTCAGCTTTGAATAGATTTAAAATTGTACTTTCCAATTAGAGAGAAAGTCTTAGTTGTTCAAAAGATAGCAAACTATGGCAAGGCATATATTGTTAAAAAGCAGATACTTTTACAAAAAAAAGACTTTTTGCTGCAATTGGATACAAGTATATAGAGTAGGAATCAGAATGCCTAACACTTCTATAGATTTTCTCTTTTTACTCTTTCTTTCATTCCTCTATTTCCTCAGCTAATCAGTATAACAATGTCTAACTCTCCAAATAGTTGTGAACATGAAGTGAATAATTAATAACTATACAGAAAACTGTGTAAATAATTGCAAATATTAAAATATATTGAGTAACGCTTATATGTTAAATATACAAGGTTTTACTTATTATATTTTCATAAATATGCATTATTATGTCTTTCTGGGAGTTAGCTGTGTTCACTCTAGGCTAAGTGAAACTCTGAAATGTTTTCCTATTTGGGACCCAAGTAAACGATTACTGTAATTCCATCAGGAGTTAAAAATGAAGGTTGAGTTACAGCGGTTACCAAATGCAATAGACCCACTTTTCTGTAGTGGTTTTGCTGTCAGCTCAAATTTTTAAGTAGTATATATATCCTGCTCTCCTAGACCTACGGCTGCACAGTCGACCACTATTCCCTGATTAAAGTTTAAAACCACAGCACCTTTAGCAGGTCATAAATCATCTCATTCATAAATGTGCAGATTACAGCAGGGCTATAACCTCATCACCGTTATGGATGGCTGTCTCTGATTAGGCAAAACATATACCAGGTATATTTTCTAAGCCCAACAGAATGCCTCTGGTTCAAAATGGTACAGGGAACATCTGTCATTTTCCTTCTCAAACATCCATCAGGCAAAATTATTAAATCAACATGCATCATTTTGTATAATGGAACCAAAATCACTGTTACAGAACATAATCCTGGGATTGATTTCCCTGCATTGAAAATAAACAACTTGACTTCATATTCATGGTTATATAACAGCAGGGAATTATTATCTTGTGACAAAACTCTATTTTATTGGCATTATCTCTAAATGATCCTTTGATAGGATATATAAAATTTAATGTACATTCAATTTAGAAAGATTCCATTCACATCATACTGACATACATCTATTTTCTATTCATTTTACAGCCAACATTTTAATCCAAACATAATATTTGTTTCTGTGATATTTACTTCTTGCTGATGTCACTTAGAAAATATAATTCTGATGAAAATATTGATCTAAATGCACAGACTTTGACCAAAATGACTTAAGAATTAATCCTGACCCTAGAAGTATGACGTTGGATAGGGTACTTGCTGCCTGATTGAGTTTATTAATGTGTGAATATGGGTAATAATATAATAATGTTCCATTATTATATTATTAAATCCCATTCATTGGTGTTGCCTGGATTGGATTGAATGAGTTCATACATTTGCTGTGCTTAATATAAAGTCTGGCATATAGTCAGAGCAATATGACTAACACTTATTTTATAGCATTCACCCATTTTTAAATTTAAATCACTTTTTATTTAAATATAGTTGGTATGCAATCTTATGTTGGTTATATTAGGTTTAGGTATATAATATAGTGAGTAAACATTTTTATATCTTACAATGTGATCACCCCGCTAATTCTAGTTAATCATCTGTCACTGTGTAAATTTATCACAATATTATTGACTATACTGTGCATTAATTTTTTTGTTCTTTTCTTGGATCTGTGGCTGAGAACAACATGTTTAAATTCTCTGAGCCATTGTGTGCTAAAACTACCTTCTGTACATGTATTAGATAAGGCAATATTTGTAAATTATATTTTCAAATAGCATAAAGTGTTCCTTACATTAATGATACAGGGTAATTTTAAGGTTAATTCTTTAAAAGAATTGATATTACAATACTATGCAAAAGTTGTTTTGTCAGGTATTACCTGAAGTTTATTTCCAAATTGAGTATATATTGTCCTTTGCATTTTACTTTTCTTCATCCAGTTCTATTCTTTATCTTCCTTAACACTGATATGAGCCCCGGAAGCCTGCATCTGTGGATCATATCAGTCTGCACTTTAGCCCTATGGCTCCTTAGAGACTATGGCCTGAGGCGGACGTTAACTGGAGTTTAGTCAGAAGTGGGGGCATGGATTATCTTGGCCTTCTCTCTGCCAGGTCACAGGGGACTGAGTGTATCTCTTCCGTGAAGGCCGCATCCCTGTCATGGCCCTCTCCAGACACTCCCACTGTTCTAGATCTGACAACTTCTTCCTCTCCCTGCCCATTTAGACCTAAGGAAGCAAGGCTGCAGCCCTTGCCAAACCAGGGGACTGCACTGTTCCCTGTTAGTTTTCCCAATTCACCCCTGAGAACACCACTTTTATTAAACTCTCTTGAATTACCCAGTTGGAGTGTGACATCTGTTTTCTGTCTGGATTCCCACCGATACATATACGCATATTTACATGAAGAATAAGCAACCCTATCTGAAACCTGTGAAAATGTGAAGTCCTTGAGAGAGATAAATTATATGCTTGTTGAAATTCTTTAGTGTGTTCAGGGCGGCAGTTGAAGTGCTTGTTTTATGTGTAAATTGTTTGAGGATGTGAAAGTATGTCACCCTCTCTAATACAATTTTTTAAAAGGTGTTAAAGAGTGTAGTGCCTTTTAGAAACACAAGGTCAGATTAGCATTCATTTGGATTTCACAAGGTAACTGAACGCAGATTTGAATTGTAAAGTAGCTGTAATTATCTTTTTAACAGACACAGGATCTTTTCCTGGCAACCAAAACTTTAATTATAGACATTGTGTTCAGTACAAACTTCCATGTTTTTGACAGGCTAAAAGATGAAAAGATACGCAAGGACTTCCTGTTGTTAGTCTCAGTTTTTGTCTCTTCACATCTCTTTACATCCGAGACTATGACCCAAATGGGATTTCCACTGTATTATTCATGACATATTGTCTCCTTTAGAGGAAAACAAAAAACCAAACCAAACCAAACCAAGCAACTGCAACAGCAACAAAAACTATGTCTTCAGAGAACAAGGCTGATTTTAGTGCTAGGAGGTAATTTATTGTTTTCACAATGATGAAGATCTTACTAAATAACAAAATGTGCCTAAAGGTTGCAATGTTTGGATAAGGTGAATAAATAATAATGCAACATAAAAATAGTAAAATGAAATAATTCTCAGTAATAAAGTATAACACTTCAGAGGTAATAGAAATGAAGCACATCATAAAACTCAGGAAAAATGCTTGAGCAGAAATTTAAACTGCATTCTTTTCCGGATGCCATTCCTGTGCCTGTGATACACAGAAGCCACCAGAGTAGTTGTAGGTCATCTAAGTCATTCTGTTGCATTTAGGGGTAGAAATATTCACACTCAAGAAAACTGCAGACAAAGGAAACACGCCTCAGTGTCCTTGATTTTTATTTCCCATTTTTTTTACACCTTATCTTTGGTTAATTTCATACTTCCTAGCTTCCCTCTACCAATTTGACTAATAAATACTAATATTTTTATGGATGCCAGGGAAATATTTTGCTTAATCGTTTATAAAATGCAAATCAGAGTTTAGAAAATTAGTTTCTCTGTTAACTTCTTTTCTATTCTGACTTGATATGAAAATATATTTTGTAGCAATTACCTGGGTATTTAGGTGATGGTATGGATATGCCAAGGAAATGAAGAGAGACTTAATTTGCTTTAGAAATAAAAATTAAAGTAAAAAGTATGCGAGGATAGGTTTAGCATTTTTCAAAGAGGAAGTTGAATGGGAGGTTAAAGAGTGTCCATTTTGTTCCAGACACTTAACATACTTTGTTATTCACTATATGATTATATATAATGAAAGTCATATATAGAAAACATTATCATCATCTTCTCATCTTCCATCTCATCTGCTTTCATACTGGGGGAAATAGCCTCAAATTTAAAAGTGATAAAACAAAACATCATCCTGCAGTGTTGCAACTCAGAACACATCTCTGGGAGTATCTTAGTCAGTGGGGATGGCAATAACAATATACCACAGACTAAGTGGCTTGCAAAATACAAATTTAGCTGTGGAGGCTGGAAAATCCAAGATCAAGGTGATGGCAAGGCAGGTTTCATTTTGTGACATCTTTTCTTTTGGCTTGTAGGTATCCACTATCTCCCTCTGTGCTTGTGTGATTTTTTTTATCTCTTTATTATTATTATTATTATTATTTTTAATAAAGGAGAAAGAGATGTCTGGTCTCCCTTTTTCTTGTAAGGGACCTAATCTCATCATGGGGAATAAATAATAATGCAACATAAAAATAGTAAACATCCCTTATGATGTCATCCAACCCTATTTACCCCATCACATTGGGAGTTAAGGCTTCAACATATAAATTTGGGATCTTACCAACATTTAGTTTGTAAAAGAGAGGGTACTCTTTTTAAATCAGTTGATCTACTGGTTTCTGAATAAGGTGATGAAGGAAGTTATTCCATGGGTGCTTTTCTCTCCTTCCTTCCCTCCCTCTCTCCCTTCTTTCTTGCCTTCCTGCCTTCCTTCTGGCTTATGTGTAACTATGAGTAAATGTGTTGTTAATCAGTTTCTGACTCAGGAAATGTATGGTCATTTCTCATTTGATTTGCAATTATGTTGTTTTTTTTGGTAATTAATGAATTTGAACATTTCTACTTATTGTATACTTCAATAGTGCATGATGGGTTTTCAACATCATTAAGCATATTAAAATTTTAGCCCAAAATTTAGTACCCAGCTCTCAGCACTCATGTCACATGTTTTTAGGCTCTGGGGTGAGAATTTAAAAGGACCAAAAAACAACGCTGATTGATTTTAGACTTACCTTCTGGTCACTTCTTTTTTAATATAATTTTAAGCTTGTCAACATAACATGTGTATATAAATTATTTGCTTTATAAGGATATGTATATGGAGAAATATTTATTATCATTATATAAATGGTTAAAATAACTATTTAAAAATAAGAATGGGACTTTTAGTAATACAAATTAAGGATTAACATGTGAAAAAGTGAAGAATTAAATTTAAGGATAATTTACCTTTTTAGGAGTAAATATGAAATTAATCAAAAATGTTTGAAGAGGAAGTGAGATATATTGAGAGTTAGGCTGGCAGAATATTCACATGTAATTTCAGAGAACCTAATTATGCCTGGAACAGAGGGATAATGTTTTTAAACTAATTTTAAAAATCCTTTTGATTTGGATAAACTAGTCTCTGTAGGCCATAAACACTGTTGATTTTCAAGAAATCTACTGGTATGTTTTAAGACACTTACTTGATCAAGTCTTCCTTTCTGTGCCAGTCTAAGGAGGAAGCTAGTGTACATTTATCATCCTCTTCTTAGAGTACTTCAGGAATATGTCACATCCTAGTAAAATGAGATATGGATATGATCAATGGCAAAATAAGCTGATTCATTAGGTTGATTGATATCATGATAGTTTCTCTCTCAGAGGAAGTTATAAAATATCTAGGATTGTGACAATGCATATCACCAGCTAAGCCTAAAAAGATAGGCCCAACCCCACCAGTTAAATTTATGAAGAACTTGGTCTGGGGCCATATGGACATTTCATGACATTTCATCCTACTCAGAATAAAAATGCATACTTTATTATTAGTTAATTTGAGTTTATTTGGACCCATCAAAAACCTTGATATTTGCTTCCCTTGAGTCTTCTGTAAACCCTAATAAATAAAATCACACATTGAAATGTGGTCCAGGAAATATGCAGATGCATAGTGAGTTGAACTCAAATAATATCATTAGGACCATGCGATATCATTGCACAAATGATTTTGCAAGTAATTACTTTGCATACAAATAGACAGTGGAGTCTACCAGAGAAATCTAACACTCTCCCACAACAGTAATTATTGAAATTTGGGGCACATGAGTTACTGATGCAGTGGATAGCTATAGTTCCTTTGAGACACATATGACAACCTGCTAATGGGCTTTGATGAAACATCACTACTGAGAGACATCACATAAGCTGGGAACCAAAATACCTTTCCTGTCATAGGTGTATTAGAGAGATATTACAATAAAGATATCAGTTCACCAAAGTCACTAATAATATGGAAATGAATTACAGGAATTTTCCACCCATATACCATTGGCATTGACAGGTCACAACTCTGTTTTGGGACAGGCAATAGAATCCCAAGAAAAATTGCCAGTTAATATTGATAAATCCTAAATACTTTCCATGCTAAAATGAAGCAAGCTGCCTGGTTGACTGATGAAAGTCTCAATATAAAAAGTGCAATGCCATTTAGAAATCTGCTGCTATTTGTCTGGAAGAAGGTATAACTTTCATGAAGTAAGGAAAAGATAAATCTGTACAATGAGCAGAAATGAGGACAATATATTTGGAATTGGAGAAAAAAATGGGCCCTCACTCCTAGGTTAATGTTTGGGATTTGGCCAATGGCCTTGTTGTATAGTTTGAAAATTGGGTCCTAGACTATAGGGCATTTCAGGACACCTCCATCGGGAGAACGCAAAAATGGAAAATTTGTGGGAATTCTGAGCACAAAGTAGGGTAGGCCTTGATAATATCCACCAACTACTAGCTCAGAAGAGAATTGTAATGCCAAGATAGATCGTCTGATTTGGTCTCAGATTTACTAAACACAAATGATAATGATTGATAATATGCTAGTATGTCTTTTATCATACATTAGATACATGGGTAGGTAAAAGTAAGTTTATAGTTGTGAGTAGGCAAAACAGTTTATTCTTGTATAATTAGTTATTTTTTATTGTATTATTTTCCATATGAACTATTGTATTATTTTCCTACTGTTGTCCACCCCTGTATTGTAGAAGTTACTCTAATATAAATTTTAAGAACATGTTGAGAAATAGTAACAGAGATCAGTAGGTGAACTTGGGGGAGGAGGAGGATTAAAATAGCTGCTTCTTTTTCCTCTAATCTATGTTCTAGAATGCCAAAAGATCTTTGGTCAAATACCCCTGTAAGGATGAACTGAGATATTTATAGAAGAAGAGAGAATCCAAGGTAAATGAGAATTTGGCTAACAACTGAGTACTAGAGTAAGCATCTATATGTCAATATCAGTATTGACTCTTGAGTAGCTACTATTAATGGGCTGCACCTAAACAAGATATGGGAGATAGTCCTGCATTCCCAAGTACACTAGCTAGGACAAAAAGCTGCAAGAAGCCTAGATTTGAATTCCCTAAGCTGAGGCTGAACACACCTAGTCAACATCACCACTTTGGCCATGCACATGCACATCCTAAGGAGGGAATGCTTTCCAGAAATTCAGATGCTGATCCTGTCTATGCTGTTGCTGTATAATTTATGCTATTCTTTGCCTTGTCTAATTTCTTGACTCTATCAAATCTATTGAAGAAAGAAGCTATGTGTCTCAAGAATTTGGTCAAAATTTGAACCCAGGGTGACTACATCTAGGACAGTAGAGTGGTGTTACAGTTAAAAACCACATATTCTCATGGCAATGCTATAAGGGCCCTGAAGGTTGTGGGATTGTTTAGGTGCCTTACTCCAATCTCTGATAAGAAGTGTCCAGTCATCTCTTGTCGTTAATCAAGCATCCAGTGATGACCAATACTGGCTTTTTTTGTTTTGGACAAGGTACTGGCATCTATTGCTGAGTCTGTAGCTCATCAAATTCATGGTTTGCTCTCTGTTGGCTCCAACTCTTAGTGAGTTCACCTAGTGTGGCTTTTGACACTCTTGGATTCAGTGATGCAAGATCTATCATGCGGCACATTTAATAGTCCTCAGTTGCTCTGCAGGGAACCCCTCCTTTGCTTCATGACATCTGGGATGCAACAGAGGACTCTGCACTTCTCTAAAATGCTTGAATTTTTCCAATTTTGTGTCCCTGTAAGTGATAAACAATCCCCATGTGTGGCTGGCTATTTCTAGCTTCTGCTGGCTTCAGAGTTTCTGCCCAGGCAGGGAATCTAGGATACATTTCTTAGTTCCTGTTCTTTTTCTTCTGAACTCTCCTACAGATCATCTAAATCAAAAGCCTATCTTTAATTGTTCCTTCCTGCTTGGAAGATAACTCCTTATGTCCTACATTTTTTTCTTTTTGGTGTACTCCCATTTTTTCCCTTACTTGAGATCATAATTGAATACTAAAACTAGAGAATTTATTCATTCCACAGCAAGTAACATCAGTATCTGCTATAAGCCATGCTTTACTTTAAATGCTGGGGTTATAGTTGTGAAGAAATTGGATAAGATGATTGATATCACTGAAATTGTATTTTAGTGAAGGCAAACAGAGAAGGAAAACAAGTACATCATAAAGAAAATTGCAGAAATTGATAAACATTAGAGAATAAGACAATATGACTTGGTAGGTACCTTAGATTGAGAGATCAGAGTAAGCTATAGTGAAGTGGTACATTTGAGCAGCAACCTGAATAAAAGAGTAGTAGAGTAAGACGTACAGGGATGACAGGGCAGAGAGATCTGAGGTAAACATTCAGGGCAACATTTCTGGTTAAAGAAATAGTCAGAAGGTCTATGAGGCAAAAGCATAAAGAACCACTGGCAGAAGAAGAGATGAGATTGAAGAGTTCAGTAGGCAGCAAGCCACATGGGGGTTTTTACCATTATGAAATATTTGGATTTGAGTTCATATTAAAAACAAACAAACAAACAAGTCCTGGCTGGTGTGGCTCAGTGGATTGAGTGCTGTCCTGTGAACCAAAGGGTCACTGGTTCAATACCCAGTTAGGGCACGTGCCTAGGTTGTGGACCAGGTCCCCAGTAGGGGGCACGTGTGAGGCAACTACACACTGTTTCTCTTCCTCTCTTTCTCCCTCCCTTCTCCTCCTTCCAAAAATAAATAAATAAAATCTTTAAAAAAGTAAAAACAGACCAAAATAGTTTGGGCACATTTCAAGCAGAGATGTCACTTTTTTAATTTATATCTTTTAAAGGTCACTCAGGTTTGTTTTGGCATTCTATGCACGGAGTGGAACAGGATAAAAAGAGCAAGCAGAGAGATCTGCTATTGAAACTTTTTGTGAAATCTAAATGGTGATTTATGGAGAGAAAAGAATATCTGGGGGCTATCTTTTTGAAGTAGAGCATGTAAGACTTACTGATGGATTGGTTGCAACGCATGACAGAAATGAAAATAGTAAGAATGAGTTTACATTTTTGGTTTGAACAAGTAGTTAGACAGTGGCTCCATTTACGGAGATGGGCAAGGTAAGAAAGTAATGATTTGGGTGGGGGTGGGAGGAGGTGAGGGGAGATTGTTATATATTTTGTCTTTTGTTAAATTTTAGGTTTCCTCTTAGTCAGCTGTCAAGAAGTTGGTTTATTCTATTAGTTTGAATATTAATGAAGACTTTCAGTTTGGTGCCCTAAATTGCTGGTCGCTAGTCATTTTAGTGTACAAAGCTGTCATGAATAGGGATATATGGAAAGAGGAGGCCTAAGATCTACCTCTGGAATACTACCATAGTTAAACTTTGAATAAAGGAGGGGATGGATAAGAAGGGTGGTTGGTGATCTCAGAGGAAACCTGGGAGAGTACATGGTGTGGAGGACAAGGAGGGAAAGCATTTCAGGAAGGAGGGAGTGGTCTCCTGAGTGCTCCTGAGAGGTAGAGTGAGATGAGGGGGTGCATGTAGGATATCTTCTGTTTAAACCTCCAGATCCACTCTTCCCCTGCCTGCATGCTCTCCCAGGAGGCTGAGATGTGCAGGCTAATCAAGGGCTCCCTAGATCTCTGGCTTTTGTCAACTGAGCAAACCAGAATCTGTGACACGAGATCTGACCCAGAGAAGAGCTGAAAGTCAGGTGTCTTTTCTTTACCTCATTTCTTGAAGGCTTGCCTTAGGCTGGGCATGTTCTTCTACTGGAAGGCATAGCTCCTCCTGAGGTGGACCCTCTCATTGACTCTTTTCTTTCTGATGAGGAAATGCAGCTGCACTGTTAATTGACCTTGGGGGCTATTTTATCCCTGTGTTTTCTCTAGAGTCTGCATAGTTTGTAAATAAACCCTGCATTCAACCTTCCGTGAATTTCACTAATTTTTTTAACATTGTGTTTCCTGTTGCAACCCTGACTGAATTATAGTATGGACATTATAGCTGTCTTTCACAAGAACGGTCCCAGCGATATGAAGTGACTTGGAACCTAAAAAGAGTATGTGCACAGGGAAAATGATGAGGAATTAGAAACAGAACCAGAACATATTTTTAGGATGTTTGCTGTAAAGGGTTTCTGAAGAAGATGGCATGTGGTAAAGAAAACATTACTAAGAATGAAAGTAAAATGAATGGAAAATACCCTCTAGTGAGAAAAATTTCCATATATGCTATCCAGTTAGGTAGTCTTCTTACAGAAAAGAAACTTCAACTCTGGAACTTTAAGAGGAATCAAGAGGTGTTCTGCATGAGCACTGGGCAGGGAAGGCAGAAACTGTTCTTAGTTCAGCTCTGTTGTTTCCTCTTAAGGGAAAGAGGAAGCGAGGTGGAGGGAGGGAACTTTGAGACTGTGATTTTCCTAGACTTTTTGTGATAGGGAAAAAAATACAGGGATTAAGATGAGAAGCTCTGTTCACCGATTTTCCTTTTTGAAAGTTGTATTTTGCTAAGCTATACAAAGGTTATATATCTTCAGAACATGAGCATTAAAGTATAGGGTGCATTTGAATAGTGCTACACTATCTTATCACTCATTTTATAATGCCCTTTAGCTTTTAACATAAAATTGATTACACTTGAAAATAGCAGCCAATTTCAGACTTTCAAAGTTGTTCTCAATTTCTTAAAATCTATACTTTCAACAATCTACATTTAGTCTCATAAGCAAAGGTGTTGGTGTAAGATAATCTGTGGAAAAACTGAGAGAAATGAAACAGCTATGGAATCAAGCCTGCCTGGGAAAGGGGGCTCCTGGAGATCTGATTGTTGAGCCTCATCTCTGAGGTCTCATTGGTTTATTTCCCAATGAAATACGTAGGAGGCTTTAGAGAGGAGAGAAAACAAAGCTGAGAGTAAAGGAACTGAGCAGGCCTACAGTATAAAGTGTAGTCATGTGAATGCGGTCACCTTTGAGGAGAGTCCTGTCGGCCCGCCAGGGGCCACGCCACCTGCGGAGGACGGGCGCTCTCCACCACCCAACCCGAAACACAGCGTGAATTTGCAACAAAGGCAGAACAAAACCAAAACTTCCAAGGCTTTGCATTTTTTCTTAAAAAAGTACTTTAAAAAGGAACATTTGTTTGCATTTTTAATTTACATTTTATATTTTTGTACATATTGATAGGGGTCAGCCATTTTTAATGATCTTGTGATGACCGAACCAAACTCTGGAGCCTTCTCCACCCTACTTCCCACTTTACTTCTGGTGTGACCATGTTCATTATAATCTCAAAGGAGAAAACGAAAACTTGTAAAAAAAAAAAAAGCAAAAACAGCAACAACAACAACAAATCTTATTTGGAACATTACAGTAACTTTTTGTGTATATACTTAGCTGTACTATAACTAGTTGGTTTGTATGAGATAGTTAAAGGGCCAAAGATAAAAGGTTGCTTTATTCCTCTTTTTTCTGTCTGTGAAGTTGCTGTTTATTATTATTAAAAAGTCATCATCATTACTATTATTATCATTTGGCCTGCTTGATGGATGTGTGAAATGATGCTGTCCAACTATAAATAGGAATTTTATTTTGAGGAGTTGTTCTAACAAAAATAAATAAAGTGTGGTCAATGAAATAGAACAAACCCCTTAAGCTTTCTGCCTGGTCAAACAATGATCACAATGATCTTGACCTTCCTCAGGCATCTTTTGTGACCAGAACAGTTCTATGAGATGCCTCATTAGTTCATGGGAACTGGCAATGGCATGCTGCTCCACTTATCTTACCTTTGAAGGAGCTACTCATTTTCACTATTTTCCTGGTACACTTGATGGATTCATTTGAATAATTAAGTTGGGTTGCTGCATAGCAAAAAGAAATTTTTTGCAATATATTTATTTAATTAAACTCTTATTAATGAGGTTTCCCTGTAAAAAGAACTGTATAATATAGATAATAAATACAACCTCTCTATATCAAATACTAAAGCTATAATGCTGTCAGATTCTGAAGGTTAGCAAACAAATATAATTTTTAATTATATTGCCATATATCTTCAACTTGATGAGAGGCTAGACTTTGCAAATATATTGAAAAGCTTATAAAATTATGTTTTGTTCTGTAAATGTTAAGATTTTACTAGTTATAAATATGTGTGAAAGCTGGCTTTAATTATTTGTCCAACAGTGGTGCCATCTATTTGAAACAACAACAATTATTAACAATAAATCTGAACAGAGAGTTTATAATCATGTAATTTAAAATATTTGTGTCATTAGTCTCTTTAATTGTCAACTATGTTGTGAACATCAACGGGCTTGCTGACCAGAACAGATATTCAAAATCCATACTGTTTGCTTGAGAACGCAGAGTAGTATTTCAGCTTAATAGGCCTATTCATTTCCTTTCAAGGGAAAGGCACAATAAAAATAAGAGAGCAATAAGCATTGCCCACAGGAAACTGCAGTTTTATAACAATCAAAAACACACAGATAAGCATAAAAGGCAAAGTGCAATATATCAAAGGAAACCACTTGGAATTAATATTAATTAATATGAACAAGTCATCACTTTGTTAAGATTTGAAAATTTTAATCAATGGTATTTCTGTTTTCTTCATTTAAGTTCCAAAACTGTTAAGGAAAAGGTTATGGTGTATAAAATTCAAAATATAATATTTATTACCATTAAAGCTGACATGTAAATTAGGTGTACTCCCACGATGCCTGTATGTCTTTAAACAATATAGAAAATCTGTAGTTTAAAGATGTTTAGATTAATGACTTACCTTGTTTAACTAGTCACACTGCCTACCTTGCCTCTGTGATCAATGGGATATAAAAGATGGCACTGGATACTTTTTCTCAGACCCTCGATAAACTAAGATTTCTCACACATTTTTTGATAGTTCATAACCAAAAGATGAAGTGCATCTTTCCAATGGAGAAATGATTCTGGATAGCTGCATACAGAAGGCTTGTTGGCCCCAACGCCTTGTGCTTTCTCTCTGTGGCTGTGGCATGCCTTTGCGTTTATTGCAGCCTTATGTGAATGGTCTTAGGAAATTGGTGAGTCATTTCAGTCACTCAACCCTGTGTATTTGCTACAATTACACCATCTTGAGGAACTCAGCATTTTAGATCTATCAATCTATCTAATCTATCTATGGAGATAGTCATACTATAGTATACTATATTCATACTCAAGAAATAAGCTCTCAATAGGTTTTTTTTGGATAAATCACCAGGGACTGAAACATTCTTAGAGAAATTGGCTACATTGAGACAGGTCTAGGATTCCTAGGACAAAGTTAAATTTGTCTTTAAAGAGAAACATGCTGAAGAAAAATGACTTATTGGTCTACATTAGCCTCTTTAAAGGAAAGGAGAGTAGGGACACCATGTGACTCATATATCTAACAAAACTTCAGCAGAAAGGTTAAAGCACACACATGTATGCACACATCGTCACTGATAGAACCACGTGAGGGAACAAAGAATGATGATAGGAAGGAGCACACGTGCTAATCCCGAAGGGGCTCTGAAATGTGATCCAGATGCGAGCAGAGCTAACTCAAGGACAATGGTCCAGGATCTTGGCAGCAGAAGCTTGAGGAATGAATTTATAGGGGACTATGGCCCTCTACTTTATGAAAATTTAGGGCTGCAGAATGTGATTTGCAGACTTGCTCTGTAAGAAACAAAATTTTATGTATAAAAAATGTAGCTGCTCTCAAATACACAGTTAGTTAGAATTTAAAACTTCTTCAACTTGATTAGTGTTGTACTGGTAGAGGAAGGGATGAGTGTTGCTCTCTTATAATATGAAAGAAGGCATCTGCTTATGCTTACAAGAGACCTGGAATCCAAAGTGTCCCAGGCTTGGCCACTAATGCTCCAATTCATGACATTTGGTATATGGCATGAGACCATGCTTGTTGGGGAGGCTGAGAAAATTTTTAGTTAAAAATATTGTACTTGTAACTGATATAGTTTAAATGATCTTTATCTAAACAATAACAACTGCTATTTGATATAATACTGTTAAAACTGACAAGATTAGTTTTATTTATTTTAACAAAACTTAAAACAACATGGCTAAAGATGACCCGATATATTGGGAGATTGAACTAAAATTCCCGTATCTTCTAATGGAAGCTGATGGGCAAGAGGTGACGCTAGATTTGGTTAACAATCAACTACACAACTATTGCATTGAATCAATCTATTCATAGTTTTCATGAAGTTCAAATTTGGGTGGTGGGAGGGGGAAAAAGAGTTGACATATTGTTTATCATTACAAACAAGTTTGTTCAACTGAAATGTTTCCTTCAAGTAATAGCTAAACCTTACTGGATGAAGCAAATCATTATCATTTTGATGTTTGTCCTCCTGATTTTTATGTTTCTGGTGGTTTATAATTTGACGGTAAAGTGCATTCTGTGTGAGCGAGCAGGAGTCCTGGGAATCAATCTTGGAAGGATATTAGGCCATTTGCTGCTTACTTTTGCTTTCTCCTATTGAACTGTACCATTTAAATTATTAAAGTCTTATATGCATATACTCTGAGAAGTTTTGTGTGTCCCTTCAATCATGAGACAACATAAAATTTGTGCTTGAGAAAAGGCCAGGGATGTTCTGATGTTGGCTGTACCTTAACATGGGTGAAGGGGATGTCTTTTACTTTTCTTTTTTTCATACATTATTTTTTCATGTGTGTGTGTATGTGTGTATATCTCCTAAACACACACACACACACACACACACACACACACACATACCACATTTTGCTGAAGTATTCAAAATGTATACACAAGTATATATGTTCTATGCTTTCAGAGCCAGAATAATTCTTAAAGTTTATAATTAATTTTTTTAAATATTTCATTTATTTATTTGTAGAGAGGGGGAGGGAGGGAAGGAGAGAGAGAAACATCAATGTGTGGTTGCCTCTCATGCACCCCCTACTGGGGACCTGGCCCTCAACCCAGTCATGTGCCATGACTGGGAATCGAACCAATGATCTTTTGGTTCACAGGCTGGCACTCAATCCACTGAGCCACACCAGCCAGGGCTTATAATTAATTTTAAACAGAAAACAAATGTACCTTTATATTTAATTGACTCCATAAAAAATCTGTCTCTAAAATTAGCATTTAGGAGCATTCAGATATTACTCAATAATTGACAAACTAATTCATTTTAAATGTAAATAGGATGGTCAAAACATTTATAATATATATCATAGGCTTTTTCAAGCTAATTGTACTACAGGTCTCTTATTATTAGTGCTCAAGAGAATTTATATGTATCACAATATAAATAAAAAATGTATGTGAAAGCCATAATAGTTCAGTGTTACATTTTGTAGTTAAAGTATAAATCTTTCAAGGAGTTATTCTCATGGCTTATGTTTTTACTGGCATATATTAAAACAATATTTTATGTCTTACTTTCATTATTTATAAGAGGTCTTATTAAAGTAGAGATTGAGAGGAAGGAGGGACTTGCAATGCACATGCAAGACTTTGTATGGTACTGTTCTTGGCATTGGATCACATTATTTGCTAAAGTCTTATTGTTTCTCTGACTTGGGAGCATAATCAGTGCCTTTCTAATTCTCCCTAAAATACTTTGTTTCTCTTACTTTAACTCATTTAAATAATGAATATAATTTTTGCACTGAAAAACTAAATTGCTTATATTTCAATATCAACTTAACTAAATTATTATAACTTTTAAAAAGTGTTATGTGCTTCTATTTTTTATAAGCTTCAAAATGTTTTCCTAGTTCTTGATTCCCATCCTAATAACACATCTAGCTATCCGAAAAATAAAAAAGAAATAATTTGTCTATACTCCCAGGCATATACTCCAACCCAGGATAGCTGTGAATGCCACCCAATGCAAAGTTGTAAATGTACTTAAAAGATTACGTGACTTTTTTGTGATTATGTGCTGCAATGTATTTAACGTGTGGCCCAAGCAACTGTTCTCCTTCCAGTGTGGTGCAGAGACGTCAAAGGATGGGACACCCTGCTGGCCTTTCTCAGGGCCCTTCCTACTGTAAATTTTGATTATGAGATCTAAAAAAGATGCTTCACAGCTGTTTTATTTTATTTTTAAAATTAAAAAATATTTTTAAAGTTAAATTTATTTTTAAAACTAAATGTTAATAAAGTGACATTTATTACCAATGTTGCTTCAATAAAGTGACATTGGCTAATAAAAATGTTTCAAGTATACAGTTCTTTCTCTTTTTTAAAAGATTTTATTTATTTATTCTTAGAGGGAGGGGAAGGGAGGGAGAAAGAGAAGGAGAAAAACATCAGTGTGTGGTTGCCTCTCACCAGGCCCCACTGGGGAACTGACCTGCAACCAGTTCCCTGACTGGGCCCTGACTGGGAATCGAACCAGCAGCCCTTTGGTTTGAAGCCCATATCAATCCACTGAGCTACACCAGTCAGGGCCTTCAAGTATACAATTCTATGATACATCATTAGGTTCCTACACCAGATTTGGGAAAAACAGGATACTATTATTATCATCTACAAAATATAATGCCATACATGTGAAAACAATTAACCATGGTCATAGCCTATATTATTCGAGTAACCTAAATTTAGCACTTGACACATTTTTGCCTAGTATCTACATATGTAATAACCAGATTAATGAGAACAAGATATTCTATGAATAATTGCATATCAGAATGTAAATAAAAATATATTGAAAGCCATAATACTTTAGTGTTATATTTTGTAGTTAAAGTATAAATCTTTCACTATATGCACAATATATTGTCTTAGTTTGATTATTTATAAAAGGTATTTTTAGGATAGATTTTAAAATTTTCAGAACACCTATGGTTAATCTGAGGTGGTCTATATGGGGGGGATGAGCTGAGTGTCTATGTGTTGTCACGGGGGACCCAGGGTATCAGGCATAAATGCTCAGAATTCAGTCGACCAAATTACGGTGATCCTTTTAAATTCTTAAGCAGGCAAATAGCAGCAAGGAAAATATTTGGGGGAAGAATAAAATAGCAGTAATGTGCACTATAGAGAAACTGGAAAAATGGAGTCATTACAACCCAAGTGAAATGTTCTAATTATTAGAGAAAGGTACAAAGAATATGAATAAATGAAATACAAAGATACAATTTTATTGTCTGAATAAATATAAGCAGGAGAGACATTATTGTAATATGAATTTGGGATTTTGGTTTGGGTAAGTTCAAGAATGTGATGCATTTAATAAAATGAGAAATTAAATGTAGAGGGGAAAGCCAGGAATTCTCTTTTAGGTGAGTGGAGTTTGAAATGGAAGGGAAATACTCAGTATTTAATAAATATTTGGACTTACTACATGCTACACAAACTTCTGAGCACTTTACATGTATTTACCTTAATATCAAATTAAAATAATTATAATATATAGAATTATGTATTATATGCAATGTATAGTATGCTATAATATATTTTATAACATATAAATCATAATTTTAGATAACTATCAATATCTGAATTACAGCTGCAGGCTTTTCCCCATGATCATCAGGAATTACTGTTTTTATCACAGATACTTCTACAGAAAAAAATCAATAATAATTTTGAAATAACTTTGTCTAGAGACTGGTGTAGATAAAACCAAGCTGCCTCATTCGTCTAAATATATATTTATGTTAGATTTCATAAAAGGCATTGCAATCTTCGGAAGACAAAGGCTAAATTTTAGAGATCAGTCATGCACTGGCACCGAAGTTACAAAGTATTTACACTACACTCTTGAAAGCCAGGACATTTCCCCTTAAAAGAGTGTGACAGCCTTCTATAGGTATCTCCTCCCACATAAACAACTTTCTTTTCCTCTTGGATCTGTGCAAAAGGGTTCATGCTTTGCTTCTACCACACTTACACTAATTGTGAATTTGGATCATTCTATAGTAACATCACAGCATAATCTACGGTACAAAGTCTTGCCATTTCTTTCAGTGCTTCCAGTTAATTCCAGTAAGAGTAAAAATAGTCTTTTGAGCAAAAATGTCATTCACTTAAAAATTTCTCTAAGAAATGAACCCCAAACTAAAAACATACATAATCAGCAAAGATTAAGTTTTACTTTGCAGACCTATTGACCAACACATCTGAAACAATTCATAACCACACATGGCAACTCTGTAACACTTAAGAAACAATAAACTGTCAGAAATGTGTTTGACACATTCAAAAGACAGTTTTCTTTCTTTGCCACCTTTCCTCAGTCTTCTCTCTCGTTTTCCTTCTTCCTGTTCCTCACTCATGGCTTCTGTCTTTATGTCCACAGCGTGCTCCTCCATTTCCAGTCATCTCTTCGCTGAGTTTTTAGTCTTCTGTTTTAAATATCACTCACAACACTTATTTTATCTTTAATCTCTCACTATTCTTCATTACTTTACCCAATAATGTTACTATGTACAAGTAGGCTTGAATGTGATACTAAGATGAAGTACCTGTTTCCTAACCTCAGAGAGAGATAGTGTGACCCTCTTTCCTCTTTGCCACATACTGTGGGAACAGGCAGAATAACGTGCACATCAGCATTTCGTATCACTGAACTTTTCATAATGGCAGATTTAATATTCATAAAAAGATGAATTTTGTGCTTTTTTTCTAAGTTGGAAAAATTTAAAAATGCTTATATATCATTTTAAAAGTACTCAAATAAAAAAAATTATGTACTGCATAGGAATTCTGTCTCTGATAACTCATATGCAGCATTTATTGTTTGACTTTTAAGATGGTATATCATGGTATTTGTTCTGCTTTATAATATTTGCTAGTTAAATTTTTATGAACTGTCCATTTTTTTGTCTTTTAACATGATAATAATCTGATATAGCTTGGCTATTTCTTGAAAGTGAGGCATCCGGTCTTCCTGGGTGTTAATACAAATCAAATGACATGCAAGTAACATGAAGAATCAGCTTATACAATCATTTATATACTCTCCCAGTTAAAAGGGCCACTACCCATGTAAGTAATATATTTTTAGCACTCTATTAAACAGTTACCTAGTTCCTTTTGTCATTTTAGAGATGTAGAAGCGGAGATCCAGGGAGGCTAAGGGACTCCCATGCCTCGCAATGACAATGGCGTTCAGAGGAAGGGAACTCAGCAGGGCAGAATCCTTTACTCAGGAGATTTTGAAATTTCCGTGTGCTTGAAACAAAGCAACAACAAGCAAATGAATGCATAAAATAAAGATAAAGATTCAAAAATTCCCTTTGTCACTGTGGAGACCTAAGTTAGTATACTAATCGGTAATTCTCATTTTCATGTTCCCCAATAATTGAATGCTATAGGGAATTTTAATGAAATTTAGTCCTATTACAGCTTTTGATGGCTTATAAATAAGTTCTTGAGATAAATAATTATGAAATAATTTTAATTTACTATGAAAATATTTGACTATTTGTCTATCCCTTTGGGATTTAAGTATGGTGTAGATTGAGAAAAATATTTTGATATTTTAAATTTAATTGCAGTTATAATAAATGAAATGTCTTAAGAAACTATGCTAAGCATTTATAATGACCATTAGCTACAACCTCTTTGATTTGACTGGACTGTTTGAGACTTCCTTTCATACTGCCTTTATGGAAAGCATCTTGAAATTATTCCATCTCATAAGTTCATAATTAATTAAATTCAATACTAAGACTTAGTACACTTTCTTCATTTGCACAGCCATCTGCTCCATTTACAGAGATGCAGCACAGGTTCCTGGACTTACTAAGAGACTGTATCACACTGGCCCAGGGCGGCTCTGGTGGGGGCTGCCCCGTGTTTGCGTGGTGTTTGCCTTTGAATCATCACTGCCCTGGTTTAATTCTATCTCTAGCAAGTCTAGTAATTTGAAAATAGTAGATGTTTAAAATGTATTTATCTTTCTTAGCATTTATTACTCCTTGGCCAGAGCTTCAATTTTCAACTGAAGATACAATCCATTCATCTTTTTGGTGGTCCATGTTTGTTACCTGTTAGGATGCAGTGGGCATCTGAAAATTAAGACACCCCTTTGATCCATGTGGAGGTGTAAAGTAGATATTTGGTCCTGTAATTGTGAACTTGTGGGGAGAGAGATGTGACAGGGATATAAATTTGCCAAACTTGGTAAATGGCATATAAGACTTGGGATTACCTGGAGAATATGTGTTAAAAACTGGAACTGTATGTTTAGACATTGCTGTTTAGAGATAGGATAAAAGGGAGAAACCAGAAGATAAGAATGAGAAGGTTCACCTAACATATAAGAAGAAAATGAGGTGACTTTGAATTCCTGGAAGCTAAGTGAAAAAACTGTGCAAAGGAAGAGAGAATTATCCACTGGGTTAGATGTTGCATGGATCATATTGGTCACATTTAAAGGGGGATTTTCATTGTGGGAACAAACCTCTAATTGGAACGGGCTTTAGAGAGAATATGAAAAGAAAATTGGAGAAAGTGAGTACATATATATATATATTTTTTTAGAAATTTGCTACAATAAAACATGCAATGGTATAGTAGTAAAGACTGAAGTAGTTGTTGAAGGAAGGTTTTTTAAGGTGAGAATATAAATATTGCATTGTTTATATTGATGGGGGTGATCAAGCAGTAAAGGGTTCATGGAAGATGAAGAATGAGAGAGAATTTCTGGTACAGTTTTGACTAGTGTGGAAGTGGGATGATAGGAATGGGCCCTCCATATAAATAGAAGAGAAACTAAAATATACTGTCAGAAACGTGTGTGTGGGGGGGTGTATAGACCAGAGGTTTTGAAAAAACTCCTCTGACCAAAATTGTTCTTTTAAAGTTTGAACTAAGGTCAGAGGTGAGAAAGACATAAAGAGAAGGGAAAAAGTTTGGAGTGGTTATTTAGGAAAGTGAAATAGGGAAATATAATTTCTTCAGTCAGTATTAAGGACCACTTGAATTTATTAATAATAATATTAAACTGTTTTTTTGTTTTGGTTGTTTGTGTATGTTTCTTCTTCAGGTACATTCAGTTCTGGGATATTGGCCTGAAGCAGGTTTATTGTTAGATTTAAGTAGTCTTTTGTGTTCATCAAGCAAGTATGCCAACAAGAGGAAGCGAAGCGAAGGTATTGGTAGTGTGTGCAGAAGATTATAATAACTGGTTAAGAAGTGAAATGAGGACATGAGGAGTTTAAAGGACAATCAAAGTTGATGGAATCCATGTACTCTATATTATCCTGGAGCCAAAGATGTGTTGGAATACAGAGTTATAGTGAATAAAATTTTTTTTTTAAAGAGAATTGGTGTTTGGGTAGTTAAATGTACAAAAATAAAATATGAAAAAGTTAGAGTTATTGCTAATAAGAGAGAAAAAGATGTGACCTTGAAGGATCGGAGATTCAAAGAGGGAGATCCCAGAAATACAGTTTTAGGGTACTGGGAGAATGGTGATGATTTGAGTAATGCTGAGGAGGGTGACAGTGACCCAGGAGATAAAATATTAAAAAAGGAGCAGAAGAGCCTTGGGATGCAGATGAATGCAACAAGGAGCAGCAGTAGGTGAGAGAGTCTGAAGACATGAGACTCAAAATTAAATGTATTTTTCTTTTTGTTTCTTTTATTGTCGTTCCTTTATAATTGTCTCATCTTTTTCCCCATTGCTCTCACCTGTCCCATCCCACTGGCTGATCCCACAGTCAATTCCCTGCATTGTTCATGCCCACGAGTCCTCTATTCCTGTTCCTTGGCTTGCCCCTTCCCCTTCTTTTCCCCATTATCCCTCACCCCCTACTTCATACAAACCCTGGCTCATGGGGTCCAAGACATTGTGGATGAGACATGACAAATTCACACGGACTACTGAGTCCTGTGGAGGAAAACGGACTGCCCAGCCACTCTCTCAAGAGGAAAGGGCCTCAACCCCTGCCTTGACAAGCTTTTATTGCTTTTCTGGGCACCTTACATGATGGTCCTCATTTACTATGCACAGATTCACTTTAGGTGGTTACCTTTTACAGAGAACAAAGGAGAGGATGCCACTAATCACATCACAGAAGAAGGATATTTGCAAATGAAAAGGGAAAAGTGGTTGAACTGGTTACACTCCTCCTTGGAAGGTTTAGCATAGATTTTAGGAAGTTACTTTAAAGATATGCAGTATGCATTTGCTGCCTCAATTAAGGGTGAGGGAATTTTAGCAAAAAGCAAGTCTCAAAGTGGCCTAGGTACAATGCAGGCCTGATTCCCCCTGGGAGAACCTATCTGTGGGTGTAGGTCCTGTCTGGGACCACACCATGCAGAACGGTCTCCTATACCTCCACTCTAGTCACTGTCAGTTTGTTCTTTATTTCCAAGTCTCTGGTTCTATTTTGCTCATTTGTGTTTTGTTGATTAGGCATTAAATGTGTTTTTCTTATTTGTTTTACTTACCGCCACTCTCCTCTTACTAGAAAATGGACTGTGTGAGGACACAGAGTTTCGTGATTTTGTAAATTTCTGTACCTCCTGCACCCAGCTGAGTGCCTGACATACAATAGTCATGCATTTGTTGAATGAGTAAATTTCACAAAAATAAGAGAATGTGAAAGAGAGAAATAGCTCAAAAACAAAAATATATATGTGATATGTTATATTAAATAGGATATACATTTGTTCACTGATGAGTCAGAAAGTAGTAAGCAATTCTTCTTGGAAAGTGTGAGTCAGAGAGTCAGAAAAAGCTGAGAAAAGGTGATTCATGAACTGAATTTTGGGAATATGGTTACATTTTGTCTGGAAAAATGAGGATACAAGGAGGGGTGACCGTTATGCCAGTGCAAATAATTTATAAAAAGTGATGTGTGAGATGTAAAATATTTTATACTTCTAAAAAGTGATTCTGTTACTCTTTTACAATAACAATAGTCATTGAAAATAACTCAAAATATACTGACAAGAAAAAGATAATAACAGTTATAATGTACTTATTGAGATGATTATTATTAATTTGGTAATTATATATCTAAACATGTACATAAATGGATTTTTAAAACTCAGTGGTATTATACACAGAAATATTTTCATGACTCATTTTCTTTCTTAACACATAAATATCTGCCTCATTATTATTATTATTATATTTTGTCTCATTATTTTTGGTAACAGCACAGTAATAATGAGGGGTTTGGTTGGAATATATAACAATTTACTCAAAGATTCCTTTATTTGTTTTTCTTTAGGTGATTTTTATCTTGTAGGTTTCTCCAGAGACATAGAACCAAACAGGTGTGTGTATGTCTACATATTTATATATCTATATCTATTTATCTCTATATCTATCTATCTATCTAGATTATCTATCTAGCTACCCATTTATTAGAGAGAGAGAATGAGAGAGGAAGAGAAAGAGGAAACTTTATTTATTTTAAGGAATTGCTTCATGTATTCTCATATGACTGTGGGAACTAATAAGTTAAAAATCTGCAGGGTGGGCAAGTCTGCAGGCTGGAGACCCAGGGGAAACTTGAGGATGTGGTTTTGGGTGAAAACACTGTAGAGCAGACATCCTTCCTCAAGGCACCTTGATATGTTTTCTTAAGGTTGTCATCTGATCAGATAAAATCCATCCATGGCATGGAGGGTAATCTGCTTCCTCAAAGGCTGCTGATATCAATTTTATCACACATAAAAAAATACTTCCCATCATGGTATTTAACCAAAAACTTGATACTGTAGCTTAGCCAAGTTGAAACATGAAATTAACCATCATAGAGGGTTACAATTTACTTGCCATTACAACCATCGCAAAGAACTATGATTTGGGGTATGATATAACTCTCTATGGGAAATTTTAGCATATGAAATAACTGTTTATTTATATTAATATAAACTATACAGCTGATATATTATAAAGTTGTACATCTGAAACCTATATAATTTTGTTAATCAATGTCACCCCAATAAATTAAATTAAAATGGATTGGAGTCATGGAGAAATCTCTGGGAAGGGACTCTGAACTGAGTTTGGGGGTGCAGATTATAATAGAGTGTATAGTTTAAGAAATGAATGTATATAGGTGACTTCTGTCCTAATTCCCTTGCAGAATCCTGGTAGAGGGTAACCAGTAGAACTGTCCTTGCCAACATGGTATAGCAATAGAAGAGAACTGCCTTTGACTGTTGCCAGCGGTGTTGAGAAATGTCCCTGTGGCATCTTCTGTGGGGCAGATTAAAAAAGCAGCAGCTTGGCCAGTGGTCTTGGAATGGGCATATCAATTTGTCAACTCAGAGGCAAGTACCCAGTAGTCTTCCAGAAGTGGTAAGAAGCCACAAAAGCAATAGCTGATTTGGCATATGGCAGCAGAGTTGAGATGGGACTTAACCCTCCCTTAGCAAAGGAGGAAAATGCCATGAATCATGCAATATTAGCATAAGTCAACCCTCAGCAGATGCTAATGGGTTATCAAATATAGACCCCTAATCTAATACACCTCAGGGAGAAGAAGAGCAGAGGCTAAGGTTTAAGTGATTTTGAAAACACTGAAGTGACCATTTATTTTGTTATTATTACATGCATCGAATGCTTAAAGTAATATTTGAGTTGGTAAAACAAAAAGATTTTTTCTTTCTTCCATATTCTAAAGGGGATACCAGGCTCTTTTGTTCTCTGGTGTTCTGCTGAGGCCATCTTTACCAAATAGCTCTTGGTGGTTGAAATGGCAGGTGAGAGGTGGGAAAGGTTAAAGAAAGGAGGAAGGGGAAGGACTCTGGACATAAAAACACTGGTTTATGTCAATGCTTGTGACTTGACAATACCAACTTTCTGTGCTGAGTATTTTTTTGGAGGACAGCTGATACACAATATCATGCTAGTTTCAGGTGTACAACATAGCGATGCAATGTTTACATGCTTTCCCACATGATTGGTCGCCACATTAAGTCTAGTAACTATGTGTCACTGTGCAAAGTTATTACAATGTTATTGACTATATTCCTGTGCTGTACACTCCATTCCATGACTTTTTTTAAATCAAGTATTTTAGTTAATAATATCCAAATAATTGATACATAGTGCTTTCTCTTAGCATTTATCTTTGATGTGTAGACAGTGATATCTTAACCATCTGGGTCATCCAAGGAATATTTATTGTAAAACTTTTATATTTTCCCAAAAACTTGTTTTACTTAAACACCAACAGTTTTACAGAATTAGTCATTTCTACCTGGGTCTCCTTCCAATACATATTACAGATTTTCTACAGTAGTAAGTAGTATAGTAGCATAGAAGTAGAGTTGAAACTTTTGTTCAAGACCCATAATCTTAAATATACAAAGTAATTATTTTAGAACCCTTGTTTCTCTGGCCCCCAGCAATGACAGCCACCCCTAAGAGTTAGTGAGTGTGCCTTGGGACAGTTCTGGCTTGTGAGTATCATTTCCACTCCAGGTTGTCTTTGTCTCTGCAAAGATACGCTCTAAGGGAGCCATCTTGTAGAGGCAGAAGAGGATTGGAATGAGAATAATTACTTACCTAACATAAATGATAAATTTGTCAAGTCAGATTCACATGAATCAGAAATATTACCCAATGACAAACATTAATAATGATTTCAAATTTGCCAGCTATCAAAAGGCACAGAAACACAGAGAGAAGACAGGCATATCAAGGGTTTCTCCCCAGATCCTTCCTTTGTTACATTAGATATGCATGCTCTGGCCCAGAATAGATGAGTCTCTGTGTGAAGAGGTGAAATATTACCTGACACTTCTTGGAGCATTTAATTTATTAAGCCTGTCTGTTTTATATACCAGTTTATGTGACATTTTCCGCAAGTCCATAGATTCTGAGTTTATTTACCAAAAGCAAGAGCATTATGTGGATAAGAATCCCCTTCCTAGCTAACATAATTAGTTTACTACCAGGAAGGACATTTATTGGTATATTTACAACAATATTAAACTATGCTGTATGATTTTCCCCAGAAGCCCCCACCTCCCAATAAAGATGGTTAATAGCTTCTAGGAGATTTTATTTACTTCTGCTACCCCAATTACCACCAGAGAAAAATAGCTGCTTGCACAGACTTTTATTTTTAGCTAGCATATGATACCAAGTGTATATTCATATCTATGTAGAAAGGACCTTCATATCGGAAAGCATCTTTAAGACAACTCCTGCAGCACACATGGACACACAGACACACCTCCTCCTACACCTCAGATTTATTCTTTTATTTTACCAATATTTCCCATTTCATTTAATGCCACCATTTGTCTCTTTAGTTGTTAATATTAAAACATGCCAGAATTATAATTGAGTCTCTCTTTGATCATCCTTCACATTTAATTAATAAGCAAGTCTGTTCATTCCTCTCCACAATATCTTCTCTTAATCTTCATTACTAAGAACTAAGAACAAGACACTAATTTATCTTTACTTGAACTTTGGAAATGACTTCCTAACTGGCCTACTTTCACTCTTTCCCCTTTAAACTCTTTTTCCATAGAGGGTAAAAAGTAATCTCTTATCCATGTTGTTATAGAAGATGTCAAGTTACATCTTCCAAAATTGATATGTCAGAGTTCTAACCTTTAGTACCTCAGAATGTAACCTTATTTAGAAATAAGGTCATTGCAGATATGGTTAGTTAAGTCAAGGTGAGGTCATATGGGGGTAGGGGAGGCTTCTTATCCAATATGTCTGATGTCCTTATAAGCAGATGGCCCTCAGAAGACAAGATGCACAGGGAGAATGCCATGGGAATGTCTGGGGACATCCGGAAATGCTTGGAAGAAGCGAGGGAAAACCTCTAAAGGCTTTGGAGAGAGCTCAGCATTGCTAACATCTTGATTCAGACTTCTAGCCCCTATAACTGTGAGAATAATTTTCTGTTGTTTTAAGCCACTCAGTTTTTAGCAATTTGTTACAGCAGCCCTAGGAAACTAACACACATATACATGAGATTTTCTGCTTCAAATTCTCCACTGCCTTCTTATTACCACCTTATCATGGCTTCATAGCCTATACGATCTCATCTCTCTCTACTTGTTAGAAACGAACCTCAGATGACTACCAACCACTCCTCATCAGCACACTCCAACCACAGCGGTCTCTTCGCTTTTCCTCTTCTACAGACCAATCCTTTCATCTCCTTTAGCCTTGCTTTCTTTGAACTGGGCAGCTCCTCAGACTTTTTTCATGGCAGGTAGTTGGCTTCTTGTTATTCAAATCTCAGCTCAAATGAAATGTCTCCAGAGAGGCCAACACTGACCATCCTATGTTAAATGCCTTCTGAGTCATTCCTTATTGGATTACTTTATTTCTTCCATAACTCTTTTTACTGTTCAGTGTTATCTTGTTCATTAGTTTTTTTGTCCTTCTAGGGTACAATGAACAGAGGCATTATGTCTCTTCTTCAATATTATATTCCTATAATGTGGTTTGTACTACAATAAATGCTTGTTAGATGAGTGAATACAGTTCTTCTGTAACAATTCTTGTGTAACAATACTGAAGTAAAACATCAATGTAATGCTCCATATCATCAACTTTCTACATTTCCTTTTGCTTTCCTTTGAGACAAGATTAATCATCTTATGTTTCCCTTCTCCTTCCTCCAGTAAATGACTAGATTTGCTCATGTTTGTTCACATTCCTATATTCTTTTTAGCTACCAGCTCATAATTTAAATTGTATGAATGACCCTTTTTAATTTTGTATCTTTAATCATAATCACTTTTATGAGAGCCTTGAATATTTTGCACTACTGTTTGAAGACTACTTCCATTTAGGAAGAGCTAGAAATTCAGTCCCAAGTATAATTGTCAATAGCAGCCTCTTTTCTTCATCCTGTGCTCTTGCTTCTATTCCATTGGTTTACAACACCAGTAACAAGACTTGATAAATTTGTTTGGGGGAATAGATGAATTTGATGGTCACTTTCTCCATGAGTAAATCACATGAACTGTACTCATGAAATTTGAGGCATCTATTATCTAACAGGCTTTTTGCTCCCTGCTTTTTGATACTATTGACCATTAAATTCTAAAAAAGTCAAATTTTGGATAATTGATGGAGTGTGTATTACTAAGTTGTCGATCTGTCTATTTAAAATTTTTTATTGCATTCCCAAAAGTATGAAGATACATATATTTAAGATGTATTTATGTCAGTGTTATTGGTTGACTGTCTTGGTTTGGGAGACATTTCATTGGTAAAACCAAGGTGTTCTTGGGCAAATTGGGATGGCTGGTCATGTTAGTGGCTTCAATATGATATTCAGAAGTGGGCAAAAGCAGGTTTACACTTGTGAATACATGAAACAGAGTTTATTCTTGTATTATTATTCATTAATTCTATTATTTTCCATGTGGACAACTGTAAACCTACTGTTGCCCACTCTTGTATTTGACCCTAACATAAAGGTATTTTATAAATTGTCACATTTAACACACATCTATTATAATTGTATGAGCTAGATTTTATTATTTCACCCAAAAATCCAAATGAGAGTTTAAGAGCACTAACTCCCATGTCTAAATGCTGCTGAAGCTTGAGTTCCAGCGTAACTGTGTCTGTCCTTAGCATCTGAGATCTTTAGATTGTACAGGAATAGGTAGATTCTAACTAGGAAAAAACACTGCTAGTTAAGAGTGACCTAATGAAGAAAAAGCCAGGAGAATATCAGTTTTCCTGTGGCCTGAATATTCTTATGATTTGTACTGATATTACTGATTAAATAAATAAATGGCTGTCTCCTTTATACGAAACTAAGAAATATAACACTTATAAAATCAGTCTGAAATTGAAGTGTTTTGTCAGAATTGTTTTTTCTGTGAAATCCATGTACATGGTTTTTTTAGCTGCCACAATGTTAATATTTCATCAAAATGTCATGATTATAAGTATAATACAGGAATTGATATCTGGGTTTCATCATGTAAGCTGGCCATGTATGGTAAAAATAAAATTACCTTTGTATTTGTGATCATATGAATTGATTAAAATTCTATTTCATAAATTGAACAATTTAGATTATCACTAGGATACCTGTACATATAATATGTAGATCACACATAACAGCTTAAACCTGAAAAAATGGAGAGCAGTAGCAATCAAGTTATCCATTTTGTATTTTACTTTGTCTTAAATTTCTTGAGCACTTAGCATGTTTAGAAAATTGTCCCATATCATTAATATTTTAAACATATTATAGTTTTTTATATTTGGAACAATATAATATAGAAATAAATTAATAACTATAGTCAATATGTAAAGATGCGGATTATACATTTCATACTATTTAAAAATCAAAGCAGTCCTGCATATTTTAGTCTATATTTCTTTGTAGGGAATGTTGCCAGTGGATGTTCATCTCCCTACAGCATTTCACTGTTACCAAGAACATGGCCGCTGTATCCATATGACATGTGTTTGCACCCAGCTCTGTCAGTTATGAATTATGCATCATGGATCATTTACTTCTCAAGTGTTTTGGATCCCTGGTCTTTATGATTACTCCAATGTAAGTGCTTGATTAAATGAGCTGATATCTGTACACTGCATAGAACTATATAGCTGACATGATGAGATTCCATATGTCTCATGCTAAACATAATCTTTGATTTTTAAAATTAATTTATAGACCACATTAACATATCGTGTTATTGTGAACACAGGTTGTATTTCAGTTAGTATTATTGATAGCACACTTTCAAATACATCAAATATCTTGTTGGTGAAACTGGAAGTTAAACAATAGATGGGTTTCTATTCCTTTACTGAAGCTGAATATTAACAGCCACTTCTTTACATCTAAATTGAAATAAAAGTTACTATTTCTTTATATTAAGTGTACAGCTGACACATTCCAAACACACATGGAAGGAACGGTTTCTGAGGGTGTCCCAGAGGCACAGCAGTCAGCAAAAAGGTGCTTAGTCCAGTTAGCCTGCAGAATGTGTCTCAGACAGATCACCAGGAAGATTAACTGCTGCAGGTGAGACAGCTGCTGGTTCAAACAGTCGTGGTCTTTTTGTATCCGGTGTGCATTCTGTTTCCAGGTGGGATTGGCCCACTTGTTAAGGAGAGCTGCAGGTAGTCCAGCTGCTGGTTCAGAAAGTGTGGTTTCCTCACAGGTTTTGTGCATTGTGTTTTGACATAGAATTGGCCCAGTTGTTTTAGGAAAGCCCCCAAGGGCGTTACAAAATAGTTTCATAACCTTCTCAAGGAGACAAATAAACCTCCCATTTTTACTTCATTTGGCAAGTAAAATACGCCATTCAGGAAATTCCACTGTAAAACTTTTAGCTTTAAATGCATTGAAGAGAGTTGTATATAGTTCAATAAATTAATTGGGGAACGGATAAATATCCAGACCTTAATACTCAAATTTTCATTTTTTTAAAATGAGGCATTTGGCCATTATGGGGGGGGGGTTCCTGCGTTCGTTCGGGCTTAGGAAGGCTTTTGTGGTCACAGACCACTGAAAGGAATTTGTTCTGCTGAAGCATGCTTTAGAGAAAGTTAATTACCTTTCATTGCAGAACTTTCCCACACTCAAAGTACAGCAGAAGGGCTTTTGGATTGTGTATATCATAGTCTTTTAAACATTTACAGTTATAAAAATGTATATTTTATGTGTACATTTGTACATTGTGTATTTATAATACTGATGTCCAGACACTACATACTGCTGTACACTGTATGCGAAGGTGGAACTCTGCTCCTCGGGGGTTTTGGTTTTAGATATTTTGAAATCCAATCTGAATTTTATGCGATTACATTCTCCCTCCTCTAGTAAATAAATGTCTCCCTCCTCTAGTAAATAAATGTCAATGCAAAATTATTGACACATAATTGGAAAAATTACTTTCTTGCACATTTTTTGATCATTCTGGAAAATTACTGGACTATAAAGTCTATACATGTCTCTTCTTAGGTTAAAATCCTTAGCTTACTCTAACATGATTTATATTTTTTTTGGTATGTTCCATAGTTTTCTACTTCTCAAGTGCAATTCTTTTAAAAATCTTTTGTGAGAAGAAATAACTAATAAAATAATTTAAATAACGAAAGCATAGTTTTAAGTAAATCTTGGTGGTATAAAACATGTAGCTTGTATGTTTTCAAGAGACAAGTTATAATCTGATCAATGGTGGATGAATGATCCAATATAAACATAGAGAAAAAATGGTGATGAAATATGTTTTGTGTCATAATTGTTATGAATACCAGTGTATGCCTAATTTAAAGCATAGCCTATGACATAGACTAAAGGCTCAATAATTAACAGGCTATTAATAAATAAGAAAAATAAGTTCTAATACATTGTAAATCATACTATAGGAATTGGTTACCATATATATAAACATCTACCCATAGATATTAGGAGATAAAACATCTGCCTCCAATATTTTAAGGTTTCTACTAACTCACTTGAAAGACTTAGTATAATTTAATTTATGATAAATTAACTAGGGGGTTGTGATTCTTTTTCAAAAAATAGTAAGAGCATTCTAGAACTGGAAATGTACCTGCCATTGATTAGACTATTACTCCTGTAAATAACAATTGCAAAAGCTGTACACAATATGAATTGTGTACAGTTCAAGTGGACTGAAGGGTGGCCAAGGCAAGCAGATATTAAAAGAGAGTCAACCCTTGAAAAAAGAAAGTCACGCTCAGTGGGTGACATTCATAATGATATGATGTTTTCCCAAAGTCACTCCCCAGTCAGTGTGACACAAAGCAGACTGGAAAAGAAGCAGAAAGTCACAGTTTTATTGACTTGAGGTGTCAGAGAAGAGAATTTAAGGCTGTTAGAGTGGATGAAATTGAGGGTGCATCCAGAAAAAGAGGGAATCCTGAAGGCTGTATGTATACTCCCCTGTAATGTTTGCCTGATCCTGAACCTCATGTCCTTGGGATTCCTGTTAAAAGCAACAGGTGAAAAGCCAAAAGGATTTGGCATATATTTTAGGTGATGCCTATTACAATGGAAACAGAGTTTGCTGTTAGAGTTTTGCTAAGTAGATGAGTTTGATAAACATGTCAGGCTTTCCACAAATATACACTATCCTTAGAATTGAGCCTCCACTTGTGTATTCTTGGTGGTTTCCCAGGAATTCGATTGTCAGTCGTAAAACAGTCTTAGGTCCTATTAGACATTATAAATTCTTCGACTTTTAATGAGAATGGTGGGCAACCATTGGTGAGTGTGAACACAGGAATGCAATTGGCTAAGCTGAATTTGAAAGAATCTCTATAATGGTTGAGTTAACTCTAGGCTATTGGAGGGACATTAAAAGTAGGAGCAAGAAATCTGTTGCAATAATACAAGACAGACTGAATTTCTTATATGCTGGTACTGTCATAGTGTCGATGTGTTTGCTTCTCTGGATTAAAACATGACCAAGTATAGGTCCCTTTTCAATTGCTTGTTCTTAGAAGGCCTAACAATGAATTTATATATTAATAATTTTCCAAATTTTAGGATGCATCATCTGGCATAGATTAGATTAATGAACAAGCCACCATTTTAAAGATTTTCTTTCTTTATTACTAATAGTATTTTAGTTTCAGGGCCTTGGTGATGATGGATTTCTTTTAATGTATAAAGAAATTCTTTTCAATATTCAAATACTGCATCACTTCATTCTCCTTTACCCAAGGTTATAACACTTTCTTATACATTGTGGTTGATCCCTTGTTTTTCCAATATAGAAGGAGGTAGAGGAGCTTCTGCAGGTGGAAGGTGAGCACCATTTTCAAGCATTCAGATGTTTTAATATACACCTTTCATAAGCTTGTCACAAAAGCATGGTGATATGTTTACATTCTTTTGGATAGAGGTGTCTTTTGTATGTGTTCATGCTTTGGCAAATAAATTGACATTTGATGATTAATTAATTTGTATGGCTGAAATGTTGGTCAGTTGTGCAAAATTGTGTGAACAAAGTTTTGCAAATATACCAGTGTATCAGTCAAATTACTAGAAAATGTGCATGCCCATAATGCACACATACACACTCACACATGCACCCGCTGAACCAGTGAGCTTATCACTATTTGCATTGTAATCGGAAAGTGAAAAAGTGAAGTTGGCTCTGACAAGTTACATTTTCACTTTGACTACGGAAGTCAGAGTTATCAGTTAGAGAATAAATTCAAAGATACAATGCTCTTATATCCTGTTATCAGTGTAGTTGAGCACATTCATTGTGCTAGCACCCAGATCAAAGTTCAAAATTAAAGTTTTGTACTTAATATATGTGTGAACCTGGAAGAATAACTAAGCCTCCTTAAACTTCAATTTCCTTCTTTTTAAAATGGAGATAACACTTCATAGGATTGACAGAAATTAAATGAAGTAATGCATGTAAAGCACAGTTTTTGTCTTAGAGTAGGTATTCAATAAATGCTGGCTATCATCACTATTGTTATCATCAGCATAACACTTTGTATTAAAATTATAATTAGTATTATGTGTGGAATTCTCATCACATAGGGAAAGCAGCATCCTGAGTCTGTTTCTGTTTCTCTGAATAAAGATGACTTAGCTTGGAATAAGAATGCATATGTTGGTAGAAAATAGAGACAGTTTTAAATAGTTGTATAAAAATGAACAAAAATAACAAATCAAGTTTAAGTGAAACATGTCTCTTTAAAGAGATATTTTACCTTGTTTATTTAATATCAGACTATGCTTTTTTAGCACACAATTTGTACCCATGATCTCAAGATACTCAGTTAAACAGGGACTATCTAAGAAAGAGATACACAAAGCTTGGAAATATCATAAAAGGGGTTTACTCTTTGGGGGAGGAGATTTACTTTTGACTCTCAGGATGAGAAAGATTGAAGAATATGTGTGTATATACATATATATTTATATTTAAATATATTTATATTCTCTATATAATTTATTAATGATAAACCAAAATCATTTTATTATGAAAATAGGTTTACAGTTTGCACTGTATAAAGTTCTATATCTTTGTTATTTTTTTATTAAGCTGTTGTGTTAGGGGAAAAGTCTAATAGGATGAACATTCATAATATTTTAACCATAGTTCAGCTGCAGATGACTACAGTTTGATGCAATGAGAATAGACTAACATATGTAGCATTGGTTGAGTTTCTCAGCCAAATAAAAGACCAAATATCAGGATTTTTTTTGTTTTGTTTTGTTTTGTTTTTTTCCAACATAGAACAGTATTATTCTGTTTTGCAAAAGTAAATCAGTATATGATCCACCAACTTAAAAATCTATATACCATTCAAGAAATCTGTATTATTTTAACAGACTAATTTTTTAAGTTTTAAATTATATGAACTTGTTTCTAAACCCCTCCATTTTCAATTTTTACGAGTGTGTATACATGCATTTTAAAACATTTTTACTGCATTTTTTCATTTCTGATAGTTTCTTTGAGAAAGGATAAATGTGAACTGATGATTTAGTAGGTGCTGTTGAAGGAGTGTGAACTGAGCAATTAAATCCTATTTGAAAAAGAAAATAGAGTTAGCTACTGCTCACACCTCCTCAACTGCTCTTATCAAGCTTTAAGCTCTGTTCGTCTGTCTTTCTATTGACCTTAATAGACAGCTTTAGGGGGGATATGTAATTGGCTTTTCTTCACTGTTAAGAGCTATTTCATGGTACGTTTCTTTTTCTTGTTTGGAGAGTAAAAATTGACAAATACGGAAATTTAGTAAGCATATACTTTTAGTCTTTACAGATAACATATTGAAAATGGACCAAAATTGTCTCAATGAATATTTTTGTCCCTAGGACTGCTTATATATGATCTTTTTTGATAATGTTATGTGATACATGAGTAACAGAGCATTTAACTAATGAATTCAATGGCAGTAGAGCCATGCTGGTTCTCAGTTTGTATCCTGAAGCATGAAGACTAATTCTTTTTAGTTTATCTACATAGCTTCGAGCAGCATAACTGGTCATAAAGTTATATCATCCTTTTCAAAATTCAGACATGATATTTGACTCAAGAGCCTCCTGCTCAGTAAATTCTATTAGTACATAGAATTTTTTGGAAAAAAAAAGTTCTTTTGGACATTTGAGTATATAAAGTTTCTGTATATGTATATACTTCCTTTTATTGAAATAAATACATTTTACAAAAAGGTAAAAATAATGAATCAAGGTTTCTTGGTTATAGAATATCTGATTTGTTATTATAATAACTCATGTTCTGTATTCATTGACAAACAAATGTTAATTCCAATTACTGTACAGGATGACTATTTCACATCTTTTCTATATCTTCCTATTTCTGACAACTCCTTGTTCTCTATCCTTTTTGTCAATGGCCATCTTTCTTTCTTTTAAAGATTTTGGAAAGAAATCTTTTTTTTCCCTCAAAGATTTCTTCCACAAATTGCTGTAACCATGTCCAGCCCTCTCACTCCCAATTCCCCATATAGTTTTTCTCCAGTAGAGAAAGTGGTCTTTTCTATATCCAGGATAGCTCCAAAATCATGTTTTGAATTCCATACTTTTCAAACTTCTTTGGAATTTTATTGTCATCAATTGTCCCAACTTTCTCTTTGAATAATTAACATCTTTACAAGTTCATCCTTCTCTTTGATATTTTTAGATGTTTTATTCTCTTGTGCTTAAAATATTAAATATGCAGTTCTTCATCAGGACCTGCACCGAAACCGAGACAACCTATCATCTTCTTTTCTTCTTTCAACCAACTTCCCCCTGGATTTATCATTTACTCCTGAATTCATGCAGGTCTGAATTTGCTTTCATGACATCACCAAAATCATTCTCATTTATTCAATAATAGCCTTTTTTTTTTGTTTTACTTCCAAAAGACATTTTTCAATGCCTTTTATTGTATGTTTCTCAATTTTTAAATGAAACTCTCTGGGTGCTTGACTTTCATGAATCAGCACTTTCCTCTTTCACCCTGTACCTCTCTGGCTGTCATTTCTAATTCAGTTGCATGCTCAAACTCCTTACATCAGAGTTGGAAGTCTCTGGATTTACCCTACAACCTTCTGTAGACATAGGCAATATTATACACATTACTGGCTTAAATTTCAGCTATATAAAAGTGATCCAAATATCATTGTATTTCCAGAGACTATCAGGTAAGAAATAAATAGTTAATCAAATTACAGAGTTAGAGCTCTGATTTCCGGTTAGACCACTGTGGGTTTTTAAACTATTCACTTTTTGATATTAGAACTAATGTGTTAAATTTACTGAGAGATTCCAATTTTTTTCTTGTGAAAATAATAAAAACCACATTGTTTAATTACCAACTCTATAAAAATTAAAAATAAACTCCCCAAAAGAAATTAAAAAATTATTTTCATTTCCCACGAAATATGCAAGTAACTTATATAATACTCACATAATATAATTAAATAGTCTTTTATCTGAGATGCTTTCCTTCAAGAAAATTTTTATTGGTCACACACAGGAAGTATAATATCCATTCATGGTTCAACCTTGCACAAGGCTCCAAAGTCAGATGCAACTCCAGCTTTGCCAGTACAAGGAAAATTGTTCAAAACATCACTTCTACTCCTCTAAAAAACTAGGGAGCAAAAGTCTGTTCAGAAAACAGAAACATGGTTTAGAAAGTAAAGTGCCACGATGCATTAGCTTAGTAATAAGTCAGTCTTTGACATATACATAATGAGTGAAGATGAATACCATTGAGTCTGTGTGTTCTTAAATGTGGAGAAAGTAATATGATTCATTTGTAAGTTATTATTTTATGATAAAGGGAAGATTTTTTGAATCAAATAAACCTGGAATTGAATTTCATCTTTGCTTCTTAGTAACAAGATTTTTTTGTGACAATTTCTTCACCTCCCATTCTTGACTTGAAATCAGTTTGTTCATTGGTGATAAGGAGTTTCTCAAATTATATTAGTAATAAGTCAAATAATTTGCATTAAATTCTTAGCATTGTGCTTATCTCATATTAGGAGCTCATTAATTTTTTTTTCTTGCTGTTGTTTCTTGGCTTCCTACCTCAGTGTTCACTTCTCTAATATGCTACCCAATGCTGCCAATATGTGTTCTTTCTTTCTTTTTATCTATCTATCTATCTATCTATCTATTTATCTATCTATCTATCTATCTATCTGTCTCTCATCCATCTACTTTCTATCCGTCTGTCTCTCTGATCTATTTATCTATCATCTATATATATCCTTTACAGGCTAGTTATATTTTATTTTCCATTAAAATCTTAAATGACAGCATAGTAAGTTGTATTGTGACCTCATCAGAGAGGCATAGAAGATAAATCTAGATGAGGATCTTTCCTAAACTACTGGTAGAAGAGAACAGACTATGGTTTCAGAAGGAAGTGAGTTAGAATGCTGCCTTGACCACTGTAACTTAGGCCAGGCTATGTTTCCTTCATGTGACAAATTAAAATGGCATTTAATTTATGAGTTGCTTCTAATGTTCACAATATCTGGTGTGTATATAATAAAGCATTTAATAAATGATACTTCCTGTTTTCAATGCACCCTTGAAATTACTATATTCATAATATATCTGACAATTCCTTGGTCTGATTTTAATACAAATATGAAGCATTGAGTGTGCCTAGATATTAATTCCTTAGTCTAATCTTAATACAAATATGAAGCATTGGGTGTGCCTAGATATTAATTTTAATGCCAGGCTTATAATTAGTGTTTTTGAAAGCTTTTAAGAATGAATTAGTTCCTATAATATCTGAGAAAAGTCAAGTCTTATTTCCCTAGATTTACTGACTTAATAAATGAAACTCCTGAAATTCCTAGGGAGATTTAGCCAAGGTCTGTTTCTTTAAGTTCATACCAATTCCCTCATTTATTTTTGATTTATCACAGCCTGGAATATTACACCGCTATACTTACAAATTAAATTAAATTGCTTAGCCTGCACTTACTATCCTATCCCAGGCTCCCAGCCCAGTGCGCTTGTGATATCATTACTTAGTCTGACTTGAGCTTTCCACTAAAAACAACAACAACAACAAAAAGGATTTAATTAAAATTTAAATTAAGAAAGTAAATAGTTCATAAAATATGCATATTTTATTATTTTATATGTTTCTCATAGTTTCTGTGTTAAAAAGAAATTTTCAGAAATGTTTCATACTAAGAGCAATAAACTGATTCATTAAACAAATGATAAATATTTTATGTTATTTTTTTCTTTGAGCTGATTTTGGCATAATTTTTTTAATTGGGAAAAACTTTCTCTAAAATAAACTATATAAGCAAAGAATAGGAAATAGTTGTTTGTTAAGTTCCATTAACATTTTATAACTTACCTTAGTATCTTTTTAATTATTTTAAGGGTTGGAGTGAAAAATAGCATGACTAGTATAACCATGTTATATGCAATTTTAAATATTACAGAATAAAAATAACATTTACTGCAAGGGTAATTGGTTTTTAGCACTCAAAACAAAATTTCTTTTATGTGTGTGATTATTTCCTATTGTTTTAAATTTTATTGTTGTAAATGATTATAGCTCTGCTTTATTTTATATATTGATCTGGCTTTAGTCATCAGTAAGCATATGGCTTACATGTCAAGTTTCTACCTTTCTATATGAGCACATTAAAAATGTGATTATGTATATATACACATATGCATATGTATACGTATACTTATGTATCTCTCTCACACACACCTATATCACAATTAGTGCATATTTTATTTAGGCACTCTTCTATGCTTTTTTATGTATTACTTCAATACTACCCAATAACCCTATGGCTTGGGCTATATCATTACCCTATTTTATGATTGAAGAAACTGAGGCATAAGAATATTCATAGACTTGCCCCAGGACACAGAAGTAGAGAGTGCCAGGATTTACCCTGACTTGTGGGGCTTCAGGGCTCTCACCATTATTATAGTTGATGGCCAAAGCATAAAATATGCCAGGTGCAATAACACTAAATAGATTTACAGCTTGTTATACACATTTGGATTGCTATATACATCTGATATATATTATACAGGCTATATTTTAGTACCGGTTATGAAATATCATGTACATATTGTTAATGATCAAACATTGAATCTTAAAGTTTATCAAGTAGGTGAGGAATGTGTTTGCATCCTAAAGGGAAATAAATTTTGATAAGAATGAGATTGCAAGTTTGAAATTTTCATGAAATAAGCTTTACAAGATGTACAAATAAAACTGCTAATGCTTGAATAGGATTTTATTTATTTGTTTATTTATTTATTTATTTATATTCTTGTTTATTCCATTAGAGTTATCCCAATTTTTCCCCCTTTGCCCTCCTTAATGGTTCTGTTTGATTTATCATACAGGCACAGAGGGAAGAGTTCCAACATAACTCATCTAAAAAGTGGGTGTGGGAAAGAACTAAATAATTTTCTACTTCACACCCTATTCCTTCAGTAACAAGTAAGGAAGCACTAAGTTTAAACAAGACAGCAGAAGCCTCCCATGAGGGTATGTACCAATATATTCCCAAGGCCACTAAGTTTGAGTCTATTTCACAACATGAATTTATCCTACCTTATAGTCATTGCTTTGATTTTCCCAATCAAAACCAGTCTCTGTGAAAGGTAAAATAAGAACTCAATATTTTGTTGGAAAGCTAGTGAAGGGACAGAATAATGGCACCCCAACGATATCCTCATTCTAATTCTTGCTGTTAAATCTTGTGAATATGTTAACATTGCATGATTGAAGATAGAATTAATGTTGCTAATTAGTTTACCTTAAAAGAGGGAGGGTATCCTGGAATATCCAGGTCTAATGTGGTCACACAGATACTTGAAAGTGGAAGAGGAAGCCAAGAGTGGGTCAGAGAGATGGGACAATGGAAGAAGAGGCAACAGAAATGGCCACATGAGGACTGCGTACCCCGTTGCTAGTTCTCAGACTTGGAAAGCCAGGATAGGAGCCTCTAGGTGCTGAGAGCAGGCCCCACCTTACAGCTAGGAAGGAAAAAATAGAGACCTTAGACAATCTGATGGAACTAACTGAATTCTTCCAATACCTAAGGGAGTGTGGTAATGTTTTTTTCTGTAAGGCCTACAGAAATGAATTTTATGTGCTGACACATCAGTTTTAGCCCATGAGACAGTATTGGGCTTTTGAAATCAGAACTGTAAGATAATAAATTTGTGATGTTTTAAATCACTAGCAGAGTTTGTGGTAATTTGCTCTTTTGTTATTGTAATAACAGGACATTTATTCATTCAGGACCCATGAAGCTGTATTCTAAAAATATTCCGATTTTCAATCAACTCTTATCATTTGTCTTTTTGAAAATGTTAATATAAAAAAGTCACTCCATTTTTCCTTTGATTAGTAATCAAATGGTCAATTTATAAAAAATTACTTTTTAAAAGTTGATAGCTAAAAGCCATACTTTATTTTTAACTGTAACTTGAAAATATAACATTTAGAAAATTTTAAATAAATATATATATTTATGTAATGCCATAACTATACATAGAAATAACAAATTATATTTTATTTTTGCATGAAGACTTAGGTTATTTGAGGTTTTATAGATGAACTTTTTGATAGCTGGATTTAATTTTAGAAAAATAAATGATCCTGGAGAGTTACTGATTATTGATTCAATTTCATTATTAGGTATAGGTATATTGAGGTGATTATTTTTCCTTGCATGAGTTTTGGTAGTTTGTGGCTTTCAAGGAATTACTCCATTCCATAGTAAATTGTGAAATTAGCGGGGATGGAGTTGTTCCGAGTGCTCTTTGTTATCCCTTTACTGTGCTGACAGCAGCATTAATGACATTTCTTTCATTTCATTTGTGATATTGGTAATTTACATCTTTTCATTTTTTTCTCTGTAAGAATTTCCAACAAAAACATGTTGCATTTCTGGTACAATCTTTCTGATTCCTCACATTGCTTTGGATTCCTTCTTCATTTCCATCTTCCTGCTTACATTTCCCAGTGGTTCTTGCACATTGTCTATTATTTTCACTAGAGACCTCCACATTTGAATCATAGATATTTTAAATCTTCTGTCTAGAAATCACAATTTCTGTGTTATAGGTGATTCTGGTTCTGAGCCTTGCCTTCTCTTCTGACCAGGCTTTAGATTGCTTTGGGCAGTCCTTTCCTATATTGACTGTAAGGAAATGTTGATGTTAAGAAGTTTAGTATGCAAAAAAATGCATGTCTTAGAACCAACTTCACAAGGTTTATATCATTTGTTTTATCACTCTAACAATAAAGAAATTGAAAGCCTAGTGATAAAGTTTTTTTCTATAGCATGTGAGTGGTGGAACCAAGACAAATTGCCTTTTACATATGGATGTAAGTTTCAGGTTAAGTGCATGATACATACTATTTGGTGAATTAATGATAAATATGAAAGTTGTATTGTGAAATAGCCCCCCTTTTGTTATTTATAGGTAAACAAATTTACATAGCACATATTGAGTGATAATGATAGCTATTGGATTCAGAACTTGGGTAACTTTGTATGGTGTACTTGGGATTTAAAGTATATAGTCTCAATATATAATTATGTTTTCTAAGCTAGTAAATAAATGCCCAAGTAAATGTATTGAGCCTTTTCTAGGACCTCATGATGTAAGGGAAAATTTGTAACTGCATTGTAAATTGAAAAGCATATTGTAATCTTTATGAAAGTTATCTGTTTTAGCAATTAACAGTCATCTGCCAGGATAAAGGGATGGAAATGGAGGCAGAGAAGAATGAGATTCAAGGAAGAATATTTTATAGACCAAAAAGATCTTGCATATTTGAATTTTTTTCAGGAGAGAATGATCTGAGATTCATCTTTTGGGCTATAAAATTGACAAGCTTTTTTTCTGGTGAACTAAATGACTGAGTAAATGAGAAATTTTAGGGAATAGAATAAGACAATTTTGTTTCTTAATTTTGTATGTCTTTCTATATTTAGAAGCATCTGTTTATGAATTCTGAATATCTTCCTTGTAATGTGATCTGTTAAACTGTGACATTGAAATAACATGAATATTGTATTTGTTTTATTCTATAAACTCAGAATTTACAATAGGCATTACTTTTCAAGACTTGAAAATACCTAAAGACAATGGACCTCATACAGTGACTCTTTAAAAGATTTGTACCTTAGAAGCTGCTGTCTAGATATTTTAAAGTCATTAAAGAAAATAGAAAGGAAAGGAAGGAAGAAAATAAGGAAGGAAAGAAGAGAGAAAGGGAAGAAGGAGGGAAAAAAGAAAGGAGGGGAGCTTTCTATTCCTATTTCTCCTACATCAAAACTTGAAGAATCAAGTGCTTTTAAAATACCACTTATGTCAAACACATTTTCCCAATATTTTCTCATTCTTTAAGTCTTTCAATAATAGGTGGAGTCTTGCTATGAAAAAGGCATGTCATATAACATACGTGGGATTACATGATTAGAAATATGACATCAACTCACAAATGATTATGTAATGGAAAAATTGCCATTCTTCTGTGTCACCCAGGCACATGTGCTTTGGCATGTTTTCTTCCTAATGAGCAATGATTCTCTAGAATTAAAATTGCCATTTTCTGTTAGCCACTATGCAAGCTCAGGAGCTTTCAAAAGAAACTTCAACTTGGGATACTACAGTTGGATCACAGAAAAGTCTCATTGCATGAAATGACATTTCTGTTTCTTGTTCACCCACAGACTGCATGCAGGTTGGAAGACCCTCAGCAAAGACCAATCAGAAGATGAGTTCAAGGAATAGTGCTTTTTCATTTTTGCTTCAGAATGCATTGTTTTAACCAGTTGCAGGAGTTTTGTAGGCTTTGATTCAACTTTCACAGGTGTCCATGTTATTGGTGAGGCATGGTCCTGGGCAGTTCTTAGGTGCTGATTTTCCTTCTCCATTTGCAGGTGTGATACCCTTGTCTCAGGATTCCCAGATCTACTTCTATCATGACCTTCTCTCCTTCAACTTTTCCACCCGGTGAGTCCCAGCAGAGTTAGATAATATGATCTACCTCTTGCATCTTCCCAATTTTGCAATAGAAACTATTGCCTTGATTCCCTCAGAGTCTTCCCTTTTGATTACTTTGAGACCTTTCTTCTCTCAGCACAACCAGCTCTTAGAAATCAAAAGTTTGTTTCTATTATTTCTGTTATGTGTTTGCAGATCTTTCATAACACTCCTAAATTTCCCCAAAGAAATGTGGATACTTCTGGCTGACTAAAATAGTGGTTCAGACCTGACTATACATTAGAATCAACTGGAATTTAAAATACTAATTCCCGCACACCAACCCATGAATCATATTCAATTGCTCAGGCATGTAGCCTAAAAATAAGTAGTGCTTAAAAACTGCCTGGGGAGTTCAACATGCAGCTACTATTAGAAATAAGAGTACAATATGCATCATATACACACAAGAATTAAAAATTAAACTACAATAATTAATATTTCAATATGTTATCTGTTATAACCACTTAACACTATAGAAAAATCAGTAGTATTAGGCCTTTGCAAATATTAAATAATTCTGTGATTTGCTTACTCTTTAGACTTACATAAAATGTTAGACAGGAAACTGGTGCAAAAGATGTTCACTGGAAGTGAATGTAGACGAGCAATTCAGTTATGCCATTATGTTTCAGAACATTAACAAACACAACACAGTGATAACACTGATTTGGGATCATTCTTAATTTCTATACAACTTAAAAGAAATGTAATCAGCATTTTTTGGAAGGAGGCTTTAAACTGGGAAATCACAGAAATGTTTTTGGGTATACCTGCAAGATCATTTTTAAAAACAAAAATGTAATGTATTCTTTTTATTTATTTAAAGAAATTATTTTCATGGTATCATCACCCAAGGTTACATTATTTCTCCAAATGTTAATAAAATGTATTTTGTGCTACCTGGGAACTTATATTGTTATGGGGAGAGAGATCCGAACTAAATAATAATGAAAAATACTATTTAAATAAAAGAAAGTTTTACTATTTGTGTCTTAATATAATTCAAATATTAGTCATATTTTCACCTGATTTAGAGGATGTGACTTGAATAATCTATCTTAAACAAGGACTATATGGGAACTCTAAGAACATCTCAATGATATATGTAGAAACACTTAAAAAGCAAATGACAGAGCTTTCTTTAGCAGTTGTTAGTCAGAAGAGACATAATCATAAAGCTAATGATCTTTTGAAGACTTTTGAATAGATGAATGGTATGCCTCAAAGAGTTAGACCCCTCTGTTCAGGATGCATTAAGTCCAGTAGAAGGCTACATTCAGTAATAAGAAAGATATGAAAACAAATCAAGGAGAGACACAACCTAAAATATGGGCATATTACCTTTTCTTCGATACTTTTAGGAAAAAAGAACTTCTTGAATAAGATTCTTCGGGGGCGGGGAGGGCGGGTAGAGCAAAAAGAAGTCCATTGCCTGAGTAATCTCATTAAGGGCATTGCCGTGAACAATGGCAGTAAGATTGGGATGAAGATTCAAATTGCAAATGAACTTTTTATACTATGACACACGGAAACATAAATTCTAGATTTTTAGTGCACATTTTTCACTACTGTGGCATTAACATTGTTAGCGTAATGTGATGTGGAATTTCTGTATATATTTGATGTAACAGAATAGATTTCATAATTCAGAATTCTACAAATCAACAAAAATTGAGCCAGGGATTATGTGTGAAAAAAAAAAGATTAGATAAACTATGTCTATCTGGTGGGCTTTTTTTTGCCACCTAATAGCCAAAATGGATACAGTATCAGGTTGTAAAATATGGTAAATAGATGATCAAATAATTTGAGTAAAACACTGTCAATAAATGGCATATGCAGAATAGTTTAATCATAGTGACATGCTTAATTTCACTGTACTTTTACTTGGAATTTTAGAAACAAGGTCTGGATTTGTTTCATGAATAGAATAGGCTCTTAAACTTTTGAGACTAATGTGTTGAATCAAGTTGGATTTTCTGAATTGAGTAAAGGCATATCTATCATCTCAGTGTAATTATGTTGATGAGTGCCATGGGATATACTACATTAGGAAGAGATGGCCAAGTAAGCAGTTTACTCTGGTTGTGTGCCAAAAAGGTATCAAGCATCTCCAGAGACTCTCAGAGATGAGATAGCTTTTTGGTCTCTTCAGAGCCCGAGAGACTTCCAAGATACTGTGGAACATATGCTAAGTCTGTGGATAATGAAAAAGTGGTTTTAACATAAAGCAGTGCTGCAAAGAGGACTGGAAAATATTGACAGTAAAATTAGCATGAGGAAACACCTCAAGCATATTAAAACAGTATTTTAGATATGTAAAATGTATAAATTTATGCTTCCAGCACAGTAACCATAAGGGATCTGTTAGTAAAATTCCATTCCATTATGGACTGAAATGTTCCTTTATTTCCATAGGGAAAAGTTCAGTCATTCCCAGATGTACTCTTTTCCCCTTTTCTGTCAGTAAAAACTTCACATTTGTACCCAAACAAAAAATCCTATTTCATTGAAAGCTCTAAGAGACTTTTATCCTGTACTATTCTCTAAAGCCTGTTACAAAATCCAAACAAGTTTACATTATTATTATAATGCAAATCTTTGGTTTTTATCAGCTACAACTCTTCTCATTCCTATGTTTAACTCAGTGGAAGAGACTCTTCCACCGACACTGATCATGTTATGTAATGCACATAGAGGAGTTTGTGTAATATGATTTCACGGTAGTGGTTGTGGTTCAAACTGCATTCCAAAGATTATTCTCTTTATTTTTCTAAAAATTCTATAATAATTTCAAGGACATAGAGATGTTATCATTCTCTGAAGATTTTTCTACATCATGCTAAAGAAAAGAAGACCATTACTCTTTGATTGCTTGCAATGTTTGCTTCTAATATGAACATTTATATCATGCAGTTATTATATCTCCAATCAGAAATTATTATTAAAGCTTTACATGTCTTAAATAAACTTCAGAATTAGAAAATGCTTACATTGAGTCCTTGATATATTCAACTATTTATTTCAATTTTAATATTTTCAGCTTTGCTGTGCCTTTGTTCTTTTGACTTCTCATTTGACCAAACTCCAGTCTTGAAAAAATTGCAACTATTGGCCTTCTCTGAGTTTACAGCTGACTGATAAGAGGTCCTGAAGGAAGTCAACCAGCTACACAGATTGGTATTCTATATATATATATGTTCATAGTCTTCTCCCTTCCCTGTACTACACAATGGTTCCTTATATTTCCCTAGCTACTTTTTCACAAGTTTCCACAGGGGCTATTTTAAACCTTTACCCTCCTTCACTCTCAGAATTCACCCATTCCGTCTGTTTTTTCTATAGATGTACTCATCTCTTACTTCTTAGAGCAGTGTAATTCATATCAGTCTTCTAACCACAAAACCTCAAAATGTACGTACATTGGCATGTACAACTTTCCATGCATTTCCTATCGTATAGTATAAAAGCTATCCCTCCTCAGTACAGCTTATCACCCATGTGATAAAGCTTATCCTTTTTTCATGTGTTCAGACACTTGGTTTTCTGAATTTCCCTCTATTATTTTATGCCTTAAAATTATCCCTCATTTCAATCACCTTTCCATCAGCATAAGAAAGCGGTGACTAAATTTAAAATATACATAAAAACCATAGCGTATGGTTACCCAGCCTTTTTTATTTCCCAGCTACCATCTTCTCTCTCTCTTCCTGTTAAAGAATTTATATCACATCTTCCTTACCCAGTCAACTGTTGACAAACACTTAGGTTGTTTCTCTGTAAGGCCAAGCTTATTTCTTTTGTCCTCATCTTAATCAACACACTGTTCCTGGATGTTGTTTTCTGTTCCTACTATGTTAGCCACTATCTATATGTTGATTCTGAAAGATCTATAAAAAGATCTCTTACTCTCTTTGAATCTCCTGAAGTGTTTTTGTGCCTCTTCAGGACTTCAGGACTTGAATAAATTACAAGCATTTAAAAATAATATTCCTAAAATTAAACTCATCATTATCTTCCCCCATACATTCAACCTCAATATTTCCCCTCAACTACCTAAATTTTTGGTTCCCTTTTATTTCTTTCCTTATCTGTATTTTTTCAGACCATAAGATGCACCTAGGGTTTAGAGGAGGGAAATAGGAAAAAAAAATTGAAGCAAAAATGTGGTAAAATATTTAATAACATAAATAACATAATATTTCACCAATGTAAATATAAAGCTTCATTCAGACTGTAAGACTTGACCCCATTTCCTCCCAAATTTGGGAGGGGAAAGGTGCGTCTTATAGTCCAAAAATGTGGTACATCAAATACTGGACACTACAGATTCTACTGCCTAAATACCAGTGGGACCTCTACCTAGTCCTACTACTTCTACACTAGTACTGCCTTCAACTCTTCAGCTAGAATCACATCTTATTTTGCCCCCACCCATTTTATTCATTTTGACTCTGGGGGATGTTTGTTATTTTTTCTAGCTTTATTGAGATACAATTGACCTATAACATTTTCTAAAAAATGTAAGGTGCATAACTTAATGGTTCAATACATTCCGTTGCCCTCAGGGCAAAATTTAAAATGACCCAGTAAACCTTTTTAAAGCCTTTTCTAAAGGTTGTGTTGCATCATTTGTTATTACTCTAGCCCTCATTTTATTTGCTTTAGCTATACTGAACTGTATCTCTGAATATGCTTTGTTCTCTCTAACTTACCTGCTTTAGTGAAGACTCTGTCCTTTGCCTATAACATTTTCTGTGGAAACTCCACTTTCTACACACATACATACATATAAATAGTCACACTCCATCCACTCAACTACCTAGTTCCTACTTACCATTTAGTTCTATTTTAGCTACAATTTCCAATAGATATTTTCTCAGACCAGTGCCCAAACTGCCACCTGACCTTTCCTGTGTGTTCTCTAAGTAGCCTTCTCGCATGCCCTCTCTCCATCGTTCTTTCAACCTCTTGTAATAATTGATTATTCACTTGTCTATATTACCTATGTTATTGTAGTGTGGATGTGACAAGGGTTGTGTTTGCTATAGTTGTTCATTTATCCCTGTTTCTTGCCAAAACAGCTTTTGGCACATAGGATTCTCTCGCTAGTCTGAGATGCATAGCTCTAATTACATTGTAGTCATAGCACTAATGTCATTAGTTTCTGGTTCGCTGTCTCGGATCACAAGGTAGGCATTCAGTCAGTTTGGGGATACTGTATTGGCAAGCGAAAAATAATTGCTTCATTAAAAAGGTTGATATCTTGCGAATAGAAGACTGATGTGTGAAAATACAATTGAACAATATATAAAACTGTATAATCATGATTTTTTGGATATAAATAATGAATTTTTGTAGAAATAAGAAAATGAGAGCAGAAATTATCTTCTTTAATTCTTTCATACTTCATTCTAGTATATTGTACATTTTCTGGTCCATTCCCTGCTACACTTCACTTGACTTTAATGCTAGAAGAATTGAATGGTGTCATGGAGGATTTAACCTCTGAGCTCTGCCTTAGAGAAGTGTTGTTTAGTGATCTCTGACACATATATGGTCTCCCAAAACTACTTGAAGTCTGTGCCAAACTTTAAAAATTTCTTTTTCCATGTCTCTTCTTCACATATAACAACTTTAGGCCTTTTGGTTCAGCAATGCTGTTAGATATTTCTTTTCATAATTTATTTTCACTATCGCTGATTTTTAAAAATTCCTATTCTCTGGGAGTTTATAGTTGACCCTTCTGTATTTTCATTGACTGTCTTTCCTTCTTAAATTAGCAGCTATTTGACGATGAATCAACCATATAGATTCTATGTATTATGCCAGAACTTTTGGTTCCCGTATACTTATCTTCCAACTGGACCTCTTACCTGGATAAAAGCATTTAAAATTAAAAATATGAGAAAATTACCTCCATTTTTGTCTCCCAAAAATTATCCTAAAATTTTGCACTTTTTAAAAGCCATAATTGTTTGGCTTTGTATTCATTTTATTGATAGTAGGTAAACACCAGATAAGGCATGCATTGATAAAATGTTATATTTGTGTAATGAATACTATATCTGAATAAAGAGAAAATATTTATGTGGGTAGATTGGTTGGTTTAATATTGCAATATGCATGTGATATGTGTGTGTGCTAATTTATTTATTTATTTGTTAAGTGTTTTTCCGACCAATAGTATTTTTTCCAAGCCACTAAGCCATGAGACAGGTTTCTTAATTTTTAAGTGAACATAATCAAAATACCATCAGGATTTTGAATGGGCCAATGATCACATGAGAGAAAATTAAAAAGTGAAGCATATATATAAAATTAAAAGTATGCTGTAAGGTTATTTCTTCTCCACTTATCTAATCTCCTTTCATCTTTTATGCCTTCAGCTAGATAATTTTAGAGGTTATTTTCAGAGTAGTTGTCACTAAACTTAAGAGACATTTCCCATTTAGGCTTGAGAGGTAAAAAAATGCATTTAAATACAGGCAACAAAAAGAGAATATATATAATTAATATATATATAACTTAAAGCAAAGGCTTCTGAGGATATTGTGGCAAATTACTATTCCAAGGAGTCAAATTATGAGCATTATGTATTCAAAGGTTCATTAAGTATACAAATGTAATGTATGCATATTTAAATTCAGCATTATAATATAGCTCAAAGCTTATCTTGTAAGCATTAATTATAAGACTCATTTACTACATAAGTTATGCAACTTTTAAATTCAGAGAATGTAAAAATCTAAGCTATGTGTATTGCACTCTAAGTTTATATATTTGAAATTGTTGTTTTAGAGTTAAATGATAGTTTTTTGTATATGTAAGTTTTATTTCTTAATAGCAAAAACAGAAAGAAATAGTGAGGATATTTAATATGTAGACTGATTCTTGTGAGAGACAGTTCTCTGTGTCTCATATTTTCCCACATCCTGTGAACAAAATACTTGAGTTCACTTTTTCCTGGCTATATATAATATACAATATATATTCAATAATATATAATATATAGTAAATATATATGCACATATTTGTCTTCACCATATGTATTTTATATATACACACACACATATATATAATACATATATTAACTGTTTAATTTTCTTTTAGAATTAAACAGGGTCTACAACAATCTTTCTGTTGAAATGACACCAGAGGTCACACCTTGGTTCAACCACCTTGGTACTTGAATTGTGGTTAAGAAAACTCAGAGCCCAAACTCCAATGATAAGAGAAGGTTTATTTGGAAAGTCGCAGAGGTAGAAAAGGTGAGCCAGCTAGAGTGTATGGGCTCAGGAAATAAGTTACAGAGGCAAAAGATGGGTGCTTGAAGCTTAGGAGAGAGAAAGGGGAAGAAGAGGCAAAAAGAAAAGTTTCAGGCATCACCAGAGAGAATGTGTTGGGCAAAGAAGGGGGAAGTGCAGGCATACTCCAGAGGGGGAGAGCCTTCACTGGATCATTTGCCTCAAGGTTTTTTCTGTATCTTCTAAAGGCAAGGGTCCTAGGGGAAGTCTTAAGGGAGGATTTCAATGCAATATTCATCAGCTTTGTGCTGATGTAACAAAATTTATTATTTTGATTTATTCTACTGACTCCATCAGTCCTTGGGTATGGTTGGCACAAATGACACTAATTGGATTTCTGTTATTTCCCTGAGTAGGGTGATTTAAGTTGTTTAGCCTCTGGTTGGGGAGGAAAAGTATAAACCATTTACTCTTATGTCCTTGGTTAGGGAAGATATAATTTTGTAATTTACTAGATGGCTGCTTGGACTATGTGTCTCAGTTTCCTTATTTCACTTGTCCTGGCTTAGTAACCTGTCTCTTTACCCCCTCAGAGATTTCCATCCCTGAAATCTTTTAGGGGTGATGAGGGATGATTATATGTCTTCAGTAACTTCTTTCTGCTGATCTGGGCCATGGTCCTTGCCCATATAGCTACGGAAGTCTTTCCCTGCCTGATCTAAAGGTAGTAAAGGAATGGGATCCATGACTGGACCATAGAAGCTGTTAGCTGATTCTTCCAAAGTAAGGGTGGGCCAGAATTACTGAAGCATCATACTAATGGTATAGAATTGTTGTATCCTAGAGCTGACAAATTTGAGACATTGTTGGTTAGAATTTGAATAATTTGAGCAGAGTGGAGGACCCAAGACTACGTTCTTTTATGTAATAATGATTAAATCCAACAAGGGCAGAAAAATTCTTTTTCTAGGGGAGGGCTGGGCATATTGACAGGCTAGTACCAAAGCCTAATCACCACATTACTTATCTGTGACAGACTTCTTTTTCTCTTGGAGAGGAGCTTGAAGTTCTTTATGGGATCACAAGAGTAAGTCTCAGGTTGTAGTTTCTGTGGGGACTCACAAGAAACAGATTTAATTCAAGATAAGTAAACCCAACTGGCTATCCTTATAAGCATTACTGCATTTGGGGTGCTTAGTAGGACCTGATGTGGGCACTTCTATCTGGTTTGTAGTTGGGACTCAGGACAGTTGTCCTGCTAGGCCTTTAAATGAACCATGTCCCTGGTTTAACTTGTTAATGGTGTAAAATTTATTTAATGCATTAAGTCCAGTTTCCATTTGGCTGATTGTTTCCATAAACATAACAAAGATAGCAATTGATCATATAAGCCTTCTTAAACCTGCTTTCCTGGAATCTCATAAGTAATCTCCAGATTGAACATTAATTAACCCCTCTGGGTGAAGAAGCCAAGCCATATAGATGCCATAAGACTTTGCCTGCAATATCTATCAGTTTGGGTGAATTCCCCAAGCTCGAGGTCCCCAAAATGTCTTGAGGTTATTTTTTGTCATCTCCCAAGAACGCAATCTTCATTCCTTACCTAGAGAGACTGTCATGAACCATGCAAATAAGCAAGGAATGAAGCTGTTTCTTCAAGGGCCTTTTATCAGTTTTCAAAGTCAATCATAATTTCTTAAAGTGTTTGCTGACATGCAAACAGTAGGTGTGTCTCTTTTGTAACTGACGTTCCAGTCAGAGTCTTGATTAATAAAATTCACAATTACAAACTGGTTTTGTGCATCCTATTATAAAGAGAATAGAGTCTTTTTGGATTTATCCAAACAAACATATTCCCATGAGAATAATAATACTCAGTAAGAGTTTCCAAATTCTGAAGGGATCATGTAGGGAGAAAAATATAAGTATTTTAAAATTGCTTACAAATCACTGTAAGTTATGGGTAATTTAAGAGAAAACTACTTTCCTTATATCTGGAAAACAAAAACATTTAAAAATCAACAATACCTTAAACAAAGTCATAAGAATAATAAATATCCTAAGTTCATTCAGGCCCATAATCAATTTTGTTTATCCTGATTATTCACAAGTATTTTCATGAATGTAGATAGTTCTTAGAGTTCTGGAAATATCTAGAGTTCATCCAGTTTAAAGGTATAATCTGAAAATGTATTTTTAGACATCTGTAATTTACAATAAGTCAGAGTTTTTCCATGGACCTTTAAGATGAAGCCTATCTGCAGATGCATTGGAGTAAACTAATGACTGTGTCTAAATTACAAAAACTTAAAATGACGTTATAGATCTGATTATCATGCAGTTGATAAAGAACTACTTTTCTGTATTTTAAGATAAAATTAGTATTACAAATGAAATTGTATCAGCACTTTGTAGACATTTGGGGATTTTAATATAATCTCTAAAACATTCACTTTAATAAAATATATGTATGAAACTAGAACTTCTTATTAATATTATTATTGTTTAGCAAAGCTTTCTATATAATTGTAAGCATACCAAATAGTTATAATTAGTTTAAAACTTCTCTTTTATAACTAGAGAGAACAAATCATTGACTGACCATATTTTTAATTCTACTTATTGGGATGACATTGATTAATATAATTATACAGGTTTCAAATGTACAATTCTATGATATATGCCCACCCCAAAGTCAACGCTCCTTCCATTGCCATATATTTGGCCTTCTTCACCCGTTACTACCCCCAGCCCTCTCCCCTCTGGCAATCATTATGGTATTGTCTGTGTCTATGAGTTTTTGTTTGTTTTCTTGGTTGTTCATTTGTTGCTTTCAGTTTTACATCCAATATGTGAGTGAAATCATATGGTTGCTGACTTTTTCTGTCTGACTTATTTTGCTTAACATGATTGTCTCAAGATCCATCCATGTTGTTGGATATGGCAGTATTTCATCTTTCCTTATGGCTGAGTAGTATTTCATTGTATATATGTACCTAAGAGCATACTCTTAAGGAGCATTTCTGTAGTTTGTTGCTGACTTGATTTTTAAGATATTTGCATAGTGAATAGCTATGGAAGATAGAGATGGTCTGTGGCAAAGGGCAGGTTTGGTTGCAGTCTTTTATATACATTGTTTCCTTTTGAAACAAAAAGCAAGCATACACACTGCCAAGAAAGATTTGGGTTCTCTAACCTTAGGGTTCCTCTCCCTATAATGAAACGCACTTCATGTGTGGGTGTTATCTGGCCCTTTTTTGTGACCCAGTGGGAAGTGGAGCTCTGGGAGACAGGGCAAATGCTGATACTCTGTCTTCTGCTATTTCTATGAGTAATAAACTGCCTTCCGTCTCCAACCCAAGAGTCTCATGTCTTCTACCATCATCTATGGAACTGTAACAGGCTAACTTGTTAGCTTGACAAAAGGATAAAGTCTGAGACCCTTCATAGCTCTTGACGGTTATTTCTTTTCAAATCTTTTATAGATTATTCATTCTTAACAATGATTTTGTCTAAGTATATTAACATACACTTCTGATGGTAAAGAAAGTTGCTCAAATTAATTCTTTGTCCTGGTTCATTCAGAGACAGTATTTGAACTCTGCCCTGTGTATTTAAAAATGTATAATGTTTCTACAGTAATACATAAATAACAGGTGATTTAAACCCAATTTCAATGATTCTGTCAGTTCTCTTTTATTTATTGGATTGTGTTTGTGTGTTTATATTTGATTGTTGAGTTTCAATCATCCATTAATCATCAGGAGA
>PVKU01001864.1:251903-264621 GCA_004027475.1 Anoura caudifer | reverse complement strand
AAAAAGCATTTTAAGGAAAAATCAGTTGGAATTAATAGTCACATTTACATATAGAGCAAAGGATAGTGATGAATTGGAAGAATTTAGTAGTTTTAGACCAGTGAGAATGGACAACATTAATGCAAAAATAATATAAATAATTGATATAAATAACTGACATAAAAATGGAGATAGAGCTAGATGCAGTATTTGAGTATGTCAGAATAATCATATCTAGAAATCATATTTTGGAATCACCTGTTAAAGGTTGTAAATAATGTCAGTTTTTTCTAGGAGAAAGCACAGAGAGAGTAGAGATCTAAGACCTAGAAGCAATCTGGTGTGATGAAAAGAAATTTTCTTTACTTCAGAATATCAAGACCCTTGGCTTGAATCCTGGTTTTGCCAATCATTAATTTTGTGAGTGTGATTAAACTGCTTCACCTCTCTGTCCTCAGTTTCTGCAATAAGGATAATGATTCCAGTTTCTTGCTGCTCTTACCAGCACGAATAGTTGCTTGGGAAATATTAATTTCCTTTTCTCTTTCCCTTTCCAAAGCTTGGAAGCTAGGAATACATATGTAGCATTCAGGGAGATATAATATCACAAAACATAGTTTTAAAGTAATTGAGTGGAGATATTCATTGGTTACCAGAAAAAAAACAGGGAGGAAGGAAGGAAGGAAGGAAGGAAGGAAGGAAGGAAGGAAGGAAGGAAAGAAGGAAGGTAGAGAAGAAAGAAAGAAAGAAAGAAAGAAAGAAAGAAAGAAAGAAAGAAAGAGAAATAAAGAAAGAAACTGTGACCAAATTAAGTACCTGTTGGAGATTTTCAGTGTAGAATTAGCACATTGAAGGCTCTTACAAGTGCCGCAGTAAAGAAATTGATCACTTTTTTTTTAAATCAGAGAGTTTTCCCAAACCTAATTGCTCACATTGTCATTTCTTAAAATAATTTTATTGTTGTTCAATCACAGTTGTCTGCATTTCCCTCCATCACTCCCCTCACCCCAGCCAAACCCACCTCCCTCCCTTGCTTCCACCCTCCCCCTTGGTTTTGTCCATGTGTCCTTTATAGTAGTTCCTGAATCCCTTTCTCCCCACTGTCCCCTCCCCCCTCCCCTCTGGCTATTGTTAGATTGTTCTTAATTTCAATGACTCTGGTTATATTTTCTTTGCCCTTTTCTTTTGTTGATTATGTTCCAGTTAAAGGTAAGATCATATGGTATTTGTCCCTCCCTGACTGGTTTATTTCACTAAGCATAATACCCTCTAGTTCCATCCATGCTTTTGTAAAGGGTAGGAGCTCCTTCTTTCTTTCTGCTGCATAGAATTCCATTGTATAAAGGTACCATAGTTTTTTGATCCACTCATTTACTGATGAGTACTTAGGTTGCTTCCAGCACTTGGCTACTGTAAATTGTGCTGCTATGAACATTGGGGTGCATAGGGTCTTGTTTCAGGGCTCTTAGGATATCCTAGCAGTGGAATTGTTTGGTCAAAAGGCAGTTTCCATTTTTAGTTTTCTGAGAAATTCCATACTGTTTTCCACAGTGGCTGCACCAGTATGCATTACCACCAACAGTGCACTAGGGTTTCCTTTTCTCCGTATCCTCTCCAACACTTGTTTGTTGATTTGTTTATGTTGGCCATTCTGACCAGTGTGAGGTGGTATCTCATTGTGGTTTTAATTTGCATCTCTCTGATGGCTAGTGATGCTGAGCATCTTTTCATGTGTCTATGGGCCCTCACAGAGTCATTTTTAGTGAAATACCAACTAACATATTTTTCTTATTGAAAAAATGTGAGCACAGTATTATAAAATTATGGAGGGGAAATTCTCAAGAAGTATGTATGTGGTATTGCCAGTGTTTTAGAAATAAGTGTGTAAATAAAGATGGAAGAAAGGATTTGGCGATTGAGTGGACATAGTTGAATATTCAGTCCAGTCTTAGCAAAGTAGTTTTAGGTTAAAAAATTTATATATATATGCACGCATATGTACACATATACACACACATACACACTCACACACACAGTTTTGAGACCATGGACTAAGAGGAAACAGATATTGAGTAATTAAGTTTACTGAATATTTGTCAAAGAATGAAAGAAATAACATTATAGCTCAGAGTTCAAATTATGAAAATAAAACTGTGCTCTACAAACATGAAGATGAAATAGAAGTAAGTACTGGAGTAAGTGCATGGCTGGATACTTTCTGGACAGACCTTGGACACTGATAGTTCAAATTTGTTGTTTCTACAAATGAACATACTTTTTCACTCTAGAAGCTGAAGTTTTCATCCTGAGTTTTGAATCTTGAATAGTTGCATCTCTAACCATGTGTTAATAGAGAGAGTCGACCATTAAATCCTGTAAGTTTATCTGCAGAAAGCCTTCACCGTCTCTGGGTTTTTTAATAGCCTCCCAGCTGTTCATATCACAGGCACATTTCTTAAAAGTCTGTCCTTAAGTTCTGAGGCCAGAGCTATCTGTGTAGAGTAACCCATCCGAGTTTAATCCTCACCTACTAAAGAATTTGCAGTGACTGATCTTTTGTCATTCTAAGGCATCGTTATCCTCCTAAGCTCTTACTTTGTTTCACTTCTCCCAGTGTTGTCTCCCAGAAGCCCCTCCAAGTAACTGTTGCCCAGAAACTATGATCATACACAAAACACTCATCATTATAAAGTTCTCCTTCAGTCTGGAAATCTTTTATCTTCCTTCACTTACTTAGATTCTGTATCTCCTCCTAGCCCCATCTCAGATATTACCTCAACTCCCATTTTACAGTTGTGCGTAGGAACTTTTCAGTGTATACTGCCTACTTACTCATACTTTATGTTTTATAATCATACATATTATATCCTGAATGCCATATATATGTGTGTGTGTGTATATATTCTATCTCCCAAAATGCAGACTGTACCTTATTCATCTCTATATCTCCAATGTCCCAAATAGTCCTAAATTATACACATAATAGTTGCTCAATAAATATTTGCTCAGTAATTATTATGCTCTGCACCAGAATAGGAAGTTCAGGACTTTGGCCAAAATATGATGAATCAAAGTATATATAGTGCATATATAATTTTATTCTGTAAGACAAATAACAGAAATTATAATATTAAACATTACTATTAGAAAATACTTATGCTTAAATTAAGTAATGAAAAATAGAACTCTGCTTATGAGAGTTTAATCTCCTAGAGAGTAGTCTTTATAAACTTCATAGTGTGTGTATTTTACAAATTGCCTCACAAGTATATTTATAGTGTAAGATATGAGGTGATAAAATACCATACAACCTGATTCTCTGATGTCAAGGTTGTGAACTAAACTGTAATTATCAGATGCTTCCTCATCAATTTGTGTGAAAGTGAGAGGCGTTAGTCCCTTACCTACAGCAGTGGGGGCAAAGGTGATGCTTCACTTTCTCTAGAGCGGTAGCTTTCCACCAATGGTGAATTTGTGCCTTCCTCACAGAGAACGTTTGGCAACATCTGGAGACATTGCTGGGGACCAGAAGTTACAGCTGGTATGGTTCTGGCATATTGATAGTGCCAAACTCAAGAAATCCTACTTCTGGAATCAGACTTGTAGGGTTATCTTTACTTTTGCATGATTAAACAGGTCTAATTTTAAAATGAAAATTTTAAAATGAAAATTTAAATATTCATTTAAAGGACTAACCAGAATGCTTCCCATAGAAATAATATTTCTTACAATTTATGTTTATTGTTAGTAACATAAACTGATTGGCTGAGTATATAGCTGTAAATTAGTGACAAATGCATTGTAAGCTGAAGTTGTGTTAAAGGCTCTTTTAAAGAATTTTCTTCAACATGGGGTTCCACAGTGCTTCCGAGTTTACAGTTGGATTGAGTGAGGGTGGTAACATCACAGCTGCAAAACTCCAGACTTGTAATTTAATTCTGAAACACTCATGCTGACCAAAAATTTGAGAACTGTGCCACCTTATCAGCAACTTCTACTAAAAGTCTGGGTTTTGAAGGAAATGATATAATAATACTTTACATAAACAGCTATTTTTTCTGTGTTTATATTTCAGAATATGCTGTTTAATTTATAGTGGTATTATTATAACAATCTAAACTACTGTTAACACAGTTTGCATTTATTAAGTATTTATTTTTTCTTATATTACCAGAAGAATAACTTCATCTCCACAAAATTTTTAGCTACTAATATGTTTTCATGTTAGATTTTTTACTCCCTAGTGCTAACTACCAATATTTGTTGGACATAAAGACCCTTACTTTCTCCTAACTTCCATCAGGAATTACAACATTTGAGCTCATTCTAACTGCTGTAGATCATGACTTCACCATGAACTCAATCTGCACTGGCCTTTTCTGTGTATAGGATGGCTTGCTCTTCATTTATTTTATCTTTTTTTAACTTTATTTTTGTTGTTTACACTATTACAGTGGTCCCCCAATTTTTCCCCTTTGTCCACCTCCACCCAGGCCTCATCACCACTTCCCTGAGGCCATCACCACATTGTTCTCTATGTCTATGGGTTATGAAGATATGTTCTTTGGTTTATCCTTTCCATTAATTTTCTCTTGTAGGCTAAATTTGTACATTAACACTCCATATCTCCAACAGCAAGTGAATTTTCTTATTTCTTAGTGAAACTATGGCTTAGAATTTATGTCTTCTCCTTGCCAAGGTTTAAATGACATAATTTTCTTGTCATAAAAAGTTTAGAATATTAAGTTGAGTGAACCAGTAGTGGTGCTTTTAATAGAATTTTGTTGCTATTCCAACTTAGGAATGCCCTTAGTTTTTTTTTTTTTTTTTCCCCCTTTTGAGATGTGGAATTAATACAGTCTTTTTTTTTTCTATTTTTAGAAATACATCATGTCCTTCTCTTTCTGTTTCTCTCTCTCTCAAGTTAATCAGAATTGGTTCTTTTGATTGCAATTTTAAATCCCTAACGGATATATACATCAATATTCCCAGATTTTTATTCCTATATTCCATATTCAAAAAGTGGCATAACTGTGAAATTATTCTGGAATATTCCTAATACTAACTAATCATATCTTGTTAAGCATAAGATCCTATACCATCTTCCCCAAATCTATTCTCTTCTCTCTTTTTACTACTGCCAGTGTAGTTCAAGTCCTCATCCCCAACTCTGGATTATAATAGATTATTCTCCAAATCTATGCATGATATTTCTAAATGATTATTCTAGAATTAATATTTCACATTTCACTATCTGTTTAACATTTTAATACATCCCTTTTTACATCTAAACCATGAAATATGGGGCTATTTATGGTCTGGCTCCTACTTTCATTTCTTACCTCACCTGCCCTAGCTCTCCAATACCTAATTCACCAATGCAATTTATTTTCCCCAGATGTGCTGTCCTTCTTCTTTGCTTAAATTCTTTACTGTGCTTTCTGAATAGGAGATTATCTTCTCCCATGAAATCCTTCTTTCGGGCTCTTTTAGTGCTGGTTATAATTGTTGGTTTAGTTTTCTCTCTTCTATTGGTGAGCTGAAATTATATTTTATTCATCTCTGTAAACCCTATGCATACTATTTGGCACATTTTAGGCATCCAATAGATACCTAGAAAATTGATGATGTTGGTTATCTTCTCTTGTGGTCATGAAATTCTAACTCATGCTGACATCTTTATTTTTATTATTGTTTCAAATATTCACCTCATACATATGCATATACCCACATCAAATAATTACTCCTTTATTCCCCCTTTCCTTCCTTCACTATCACTGCTACTTGCTCACATGTCTCAGACATTATTTATTAGATGAGCTTTTAATTATCTCCATTTTCTTCACATTTTCTCATCGAAGTCACTATAGAAAAACAGCAGTATCTGTTTCAATCAAAATGCTAACACATCCAGCGATATTATAACAACAAATTTTAAAGAAATAGCTAAATAAACAATATAACTTATCAATTAAACACATATTTATTTTTCTATTTTACCTTAATCGGTAAATAGTACTGTATTAGTACTATTCTTAGGGTTTTTTTTTTTTTTACATAAAATGCATTTATATATACCTATTTTTTTCTTTGCACCTGTTGCCTTTATAAGATTTCCTTGGGACTCAGAATACAAAAAGAAAGTTCATGGCATTTAGGTCAAGATTTGCAGCTCACCTCTGTTTTTTTTTTTTTTAATTGCGGCCTTGGAAGCTACAACCTTCTGGTGTTTTAAAGGGCAATACTCTGAATGGCAATTAATAAACTAGAAATAAAAGTCTTTAATCATGTTAGTCCACCCATGTAGCTAGATCACTTTATTTTAGAGGGTGTATGTGTAAACTAACTAACCCTCATAGGAGTCTTCCTGGTTATACCTAATGCAACAAATACTATTTATCTTTAACAAAATAAGAATTGTATACTGTCTGGCTTGTTTTTAATTCTTCCCTAAGTGTCTATATGGTTTAGCATCAAATATAAGATTAAGAGACTGTAAACTTCAGCTAAACAGCCACTCAAGGGATTTAGAGATGATCTCTTTACACAACAGAGAGTTAACAGCCATCTGATGTCCCTGCACAGAAAGGCAGGCATCTGCGTAGAATAAACCTGCTTTTTCCCTCCTAAAAAAAAAAGAAAAAAAAAGATTTCCTTGGGAATTTTGACTTTCCTACATATCATGTCCATGTCCCTAAAACTACAAAAATGCCAAATAGACAGAGGAAAACACACTTGTCTTAAGTAGTACTATTTGCCGTGCTGAAATGAGAAAGTTTTTTTGTTAGTGGGATATCCTGGCTTACATTTCTTTAAATGCTGGCATTCATGGTGATTAAGTTATTTTCATTAATATTGGATGTGCCCAAATATTTTATCTTCTGTTTGCCAACCTAGATTAGGCTTCAGAAATCTGTGTCCTCCATCACCTAATCTCTTTTTCTCACCAAGGATTGAGTTCTTCCTTTGAATTTTTTTACGATACATGTTTTATGACTATTAGTAAGTCCTAGTTAAGCATGTTTTCCCAGACATCAAAAGTCAAATACCATTATCTTCCTATTGTAAGTGAATCAAGATTCTTTCAGAGAAAAAAATCCATTTTGTTTGAAACTGACATTTTTTCACATATTTCATCTCAAAAATTTCTTCTAAACAACCTCTATTGAGCCATAAGCTCTTAGACAATGAAGGAAATATATTTCATGTTGTTTGCAAAGTTTTTAAGTTGTTTATACTATGTTTAAGTACAATTTTGCTAGGAATCTTCAGCTTGACTCATTAAAATTAAAGGTTATTTTTCATTTATTTAAAAAAATCATTTGATGTTACTTTCTTGGTTACAGTAAGTCAGGATGCTACCCAAATAACACAGAACCTTCTACCAACTACAGACATCTCATAATGCGAGGGGCTAACATTTGAGGTACCAAGACTCCACTCATGGGGCTATTGAAGGTAGGCAATTATTCTGTAGAAGACATTCACTCAATTTTGCAGATTCTGCAATTGAAAGCAATGTAGTCTCCATGAATTCTAAACTTATGGTGCCAGATATAATTTTTAATCATTTTGCGCAATTCATATTTAGTAATGATTGATTAATATTAACACTATATTTGAATTCTAAGTGACAAGTCTTGACTTTGCACATATAAGCAGTTTATATAACTGCTCTCTTACTATCACAATAGAAGACAGTACTCAGAGTCAGGTGCAGAATAAGGCTTCTGCAACGGGTGCTGTCCTAATAAGGGTTCTCCAGGGGTAAAAAATCACATATATGTACATTGTATAATATATAATATATGACATAGGACATATGGCATATAATATATAATGCACACATAAAGAGAACTGTCATGAGGAATTGACATGCATGATTACAGAGGCTGGCAGGTGTTGAGATTTGCCACCCACAAACTGGAGACTCAGGAGAGCTGATGGTTTAAGTTCTGTCAGCTGGCTTGAGATCCAGGAAGAGCCAAAAAGAAAAAAAAATATCCTGGTTCAAAGAGACAGGCAGGAGAAGTTCCCATTTATTCAGTCTTTTTGTTTTTCAGGCTTTTATTCTTTTAATGATTGAATGAGGCCTACCCACACTGGGAAGAGCAATCTGCTTTACTCTATCAGTACAAATGCTCACCTCATCCTGAAACACCATCACATGCCCACTCACAAAAATGTTTTACCAAATATTTGGACAGCTCATAGCCCAGTCAAGTTGACACACAGAATTAACCATCACAACTAGTTAGTCCATAGGGGCAAGCTTCATTGACTAAGAATTCATAGATGTTGTGGCTTCCTTGTGAATCACTTAGCCATTCTAAGACACTCAGTTGTTCCTCAACTTAAAAATAAAAACAAACAAAAAAACATCCTCTTCACCCTAGCCAGGTGGCTTGGTTGATTGGAGCGTTGTCTCATATACCAAAAGACTGTGGCGTTTGACTCCTGATTAGGGCACATATCTAGATTGCAGGTTTGATCCCCTGTAAGGGAATGTATGGTAGGCAACTGATAGATTGTTCTCCTTCACATATATGTCGCTCTCTCTTTCTCTCTGTCCCCCTTCCTCTCTCTCTAAAATTCTTGTTTCTTTTTCAAAGAATGTAAATATGAAGGTCAGAAAGAATCTCACAAAATAGCTAGTAGGATTACTTCACTGTCCTATTATCCCAGTCTTTCATACATACTTTATAAGTAAGCATATTGAGTTTAGCTTGGTCAGATTTGAAAATTTTTTTAAAGCCATAAATATCAGATAAGAAATACTCAGATATCTAAAAGGAAATAAATTGATCACCAAAAGGTGATTCCATAAATATGGCAATTTTAATATTTAAAGCCAAGTTCCATCATGGCATCATATCCCTTGGGGTTGGCATTGTGCATCATTTTCTCCTTTCACTCTCTGGGACTTAACCCAAAGTCCTGGCCTCGGCAGTACAGCAGAGTTCCAGAGTGATGTTTCTGAAGTGGTTTGCTGTAGGCTTACACTGTATAAATATATGATGAACTGGAAAAGCTATTGATTTTATTTTGTACTATTAAAGGTTTCATTTAGGCTTTTTACAAATTTCAGAGTAATAACATTTTAGTGTAGCTATCAACTGCTTTATTAAAATACAGAAAGACTTGGGGAAACTTAGTGAAAACAGCAATATACTCTTATCACACTTTTAAAAACCTTTAACTTATTGGCTTAAAGTTCTTAACTGACTATTAAACTTAAACATTACATATATTTAACTATAAATAGTTGTTTTTGTATCTTTATTCAGTATAAGAAATTGATTTGGCTCAAGTGAATGATAGATGTGATTTTGAAATTTTCTCTTTCAAAAATCTATAACCTTAAACAAAAATCTATAACCTCCTGGTATTTATATTTTGGTAAAGAGAAATATGTTATCAATAAAAAGAAGTGCTGAAGAAATATAAATCAGGAAAGAGAGATAGGGAATGCAAGAATTTGGTAAAGAAATGTTCATTTCTTTAATATGTTGATCAGGGAAGCTTTTGCTAACAAAGTGGCATTTGAGCAAAGATTTGGAGGTGGGGGAAGGGTGTGAATGATGCTTATGTCTAGGAAATGCAAAAGTCCTAAGATAGTAGAGAGCTTTTTGCATTCAAGGGACAGGGAAAGACAGTGGAGCTTGAGCAGAAAACCCAGGAGGAGAAAAGGGAGATAGGTCAGAAAGGTGGAGAAGAGACTTTTAAGAACTTCTGATTTTTATTCTGAGTTGAATGGGAAGCCATTGAAGGCTTTGTGCAGAAAACTACTATGATCTGACTTATATGTCTGTTGAGTCGATAGTAGATTGTAAGTGGAAAAATCTAAGCTAGTGTTCAATTAGGAGGTTACTAGAACAATACAAGGGAACGATGATAGGAATACCCTCTTGAGGATATGTTTTTATTGATTTGAGAGAAAGAGAGAGAGAGAGAGAGAGATTTGTTGCCTCCCTTATGTGCCCTGACTGGGGCTCAAACATGCAATCTATAGGTACATGCCCTAACCTGGAGTCAAACCTGAAACCTTTTGGTATACAGAATGATGCTCCAAACAACCGAGCCACTCGCCAGGGCAAACAATTGCATTTTTAAAAAATATTAATGACATAAATATATTCCAAATAATAATTTGGACATATTCTTCATTCATTTGTAAGCTACTGTATTTTGCTGTGAATAATGTGCACAAAAATGTGGGTGTGTGTTATACAGGGCAAAAAAGAAAAAACAGTGCATTTCATTTTTCTCTGATTATAAAAACTGATACACGCTAATTATAAAGTTAGAAAATAAGGCAGAGTCTGTCATATGGAAAATACTTTTTTTCTAAACTCATTTCCCAGAAGAGAAAGCTATTATTTTTATTTAAAACTCTTGTTTCATATTATATGAATATAATATAATATAACACAAAAAAGGAACAGGAATGGAGATCAGAGATTTGCTGTAATTCAAATGTTTTATTTTAGTTTAAGAAACAATGATTTGGTTCTCAAAAGTCAATCTAAATTTAAACAAATTTCATAGAAACATGAAGAAATTAAAGTGATTATTGTAACTGTAATTGTGTTGCTAAATGGCCATAAGATTATTTGCATTAATAATTGCTGGTCAATTGTATTCTAAAAATTAGAATGTACCACTGATGCCCAGACCCCAAATGAAATCTTTGTAAAGTTTTAACATTAATTAACTAATTTAAGAAAGATCTATCAAGCACTGACAATGTGTTAGGTGTTATTTTAGGGAGTGAAGATGCAATAATTTCAATGCAGGTAAAGGCCTTGCCTCATGGAGCTTACAGTCATTTTAAGAACAAAAAATACATTTTCAGACATAAATCTAGATTTAAAAATAATAATTGGGAAATGTTGATTGAAAGGCAAATTTGCCATAATTTCCAAATGATTCTTTTAAGAAAAAAATGCATTAAGGATAACTATTATAGTTAATACATGACTTCATATTCTCAGCAGGCCCCTTTATCCCTCTGTAATTTCTTCACTTGTATAGGTCTGCTGTGACTTTTCTGGAAAATTATAATATACCCTGTTAATTGCTTCAAGTTCATATCACATTTAGCTTTTTTCATTTATGAACCATGGCTCTCTCTCTTTTTTCCTTTTCTTGGAGTTTCCTTTTTATTTGCTTATTTTTTTAAACATATGTTTATTTTTCTTAGCAACTGTGTACCATAATCATACTTCTAGATTTTGATCATCTGCTTTTTGATGAAAAGTGTCTTCTTGAAGACATATCCATGGGGTTTTCTAGACAGCTACATGATTATAAAACTAGCTTTGAACACAAGTTTTGTTCTACTTTTATTTTCTGGATTTGTATTTAATTTTGCTTGACTTATTTTTCGGATAAATTTTTCGGAAGTCCTGAGGTGTTAAATTTTCCGAGCTCTTGTGTGTTTAAAAATGATTTTATTTTCCTCTTAAACTAAAATGGCAGTTTGATTGGGTGTCGCATTCTGGCTTTGAAATAATTCCATCCCCTCCACTCCAGGTTTCATGTCAGAAATATTATGCTAATCAGGCACTCACTGTTTCAGTTCAAGATCAAACAGGGATGCAGCATCAGTAGGAACTATGGATTTGATAAGGCAGTTGGCTTATATAGTTGTGGAAACCTGTTAGGCACTTTCTGTAAGGCTATTCCCATCTGGTGCTGAAGCCTAAAATCTACAAGGGAGGCATTTAAGAAAAAGCTATCAGGTGTACACTGGAAACCACAAGCACTAGGTGGAACCTCACAAGGACTGAAACTCTGGTTGACTGTGACCATGGTAATGAAGATAATTTGCAGAAGCTGGGTTCTTTGCCAGAGTTAAACATACAGTCTGGCTCAGGAGTCAGAAGCTAAAGGAGGATCCAGAGGAAGGTAGAAAAAATGTTGGCTTAGCTGCTGTTTCAAGCCAAGGAAGCAAGCCAATAGACCAGTAACAATGTCTATGAGCTACTAAATGGCTGTTGCTTCCTTTCCTCCTTTCAAATCCAGAAGAATCTTTCTTGTGGCCCACTCTACTCTGAATATACAAATAAGGGGATTCTTAGAAATGTAACCAAGATTCTGGGCAACTGTACAAGTTGGAATGTTACAAAACCTTGATTTTTTTAGGTGTTTTGGTATTCTGCTTTTGTAAACTTTTATTTATTTTTTCCCAAACCTTTAAGATTTTTTAACCTGAACTTCTAAAATTTAACAAGAATTAACCAATGTGTTTATTATTACCATCATCTGCATTCTCAACCCCACTTGCATAGTTTACTGTGAAAGTAAGATGTCACTATTTCGTTGTTCCAGGTTTTTTCCTCTATACTTAGTGGGACAATATTCAGTGATGTTCTTTAGTGAAGAAGAATTTATTTTATTCGTTTTATGGTTCTTTTATTTCTATTCTCTTTTCTGTGATAGCTTTAAACTGTATATATTGTCTATATTTAGCTTCTATAATTTACTTATATTTCTTACTGTCTATCCCCTTTCCCTTAATTTTTGTTTAATTATCCAGACTGCTGATAGGGTTTGAAGCATGTCTGTTTTTTTTTTTTTTTTTTTTTTTTTTTTTTTTTTTTTTTTTTTTTTTTTTTTTTTTTTTTTTTTTTTTTTTTTTTTTTTTTTTTTTTTTTTTTTTTTTTTTTTTTTTTTTTTTTTTTTTTTTTTTTTTTTTTTTTTTTTTTTTTTTTTTTTTTTTTTTTTTTTTTTTTTT